>JAVTVY010020013.1:0-75796 GCA_036873755.1 Hanleya hanleyi | reverse complement strand
GCAAATTGTCTCACATTGCACGAAGGCTTTGCTTCGTATATTATAAACTTGTCATTTCACTTTCCACTTGTATTGAGGTACTGATAATGAACGTGAGCCGATCATGACATAAAAAGAACCGAAAGTAAAATCGGGCGAACTATTTTCGATATGAAGTAACAAATATATGACGAAATTTTCTGGTGCTTGGTAAACGGATATAACCTCTTATCTGCTGATTATCCACGTAGCGGTGAGGCGAACCAATAGTCTCATTGTGTATGAACCAAACGTCGATGTGCGCAACCTAGCTCTTGCGACTCACAAACCTAGATTTTCCAGATTGCGGGAGAATGATTTTTGTGACCTAAAAAAAAACAAAACAAAAAACACGATAGAATTGAATCGCGATTGCTCTGTGCAAATCTTTCTACTCTGGATGGCTATGGTTTTCTTATCGAGATAATCTTCACAAATGGAAAATATTTCAATTCATTTGTGTTTTCAATTTAGAAACTACTAAACGATTGGAAACATCAGGGATTTTGGAAAGTCTTAGACGCTCGGAGCCCATGATAACTCGTGAAATATTACATCGGCAGAATATTATAAACATTTCTTTTGATAACACTTAATAATTGGTTTGATATGGATTGTTTAATGTCATGATTTTCTTTGCATGCCCAGTTACACTCGTCCAGAGACGAGATCGGACAATCCGCGTACAGCGATATGACCCTTATAGATACAGTTCCGGAACAAAACTAATTAACTTAGATGTCCACACTCCGGTTGCAATTATCCTGAAATTATTGGTAACAAGGTAACAGTCATTTTTCTTCATTTTGAATGCTACTAGCGTTTTAGTATGCCATTAATTGCCATATTGTGGACTCGTTACACGCATGTGGATTTCAGGAACGCGACGTTCAGGTACTACCCACTTCGATTAATTGATGGACCAACGCATTTTGGTCAGGTATATGTATAAGAGGGCAAATCAACTTGTAATTACAAGAGAATGTATTCTTTCCACACCTGGGAACTCCACGGGTATCCCAGTTATTCTCCTCTTATGACAAGCTCTCTAAGGGGCTGAGGCTTATCCATGACCTGGAGTGCGCAGAAGACACCCCATATCAATACCCGGAGGAACCCATGGCCACAGGGCTAAACTTGCGACTGATTTCGAGAAATATGTGGTTGGCGAATGAAACTCTCTGAATAATTTTATCCATAAAGGGTTAGTTAACAACGTTGAGATTGTAATTGTCTGTCTTGTCGTGAATTCAATTTGAGAGTATGCCCTTTTCCTTCTATATATTTATTGTTTATATATAAGATATGTCTGAATATAATATTTCATTTGATTTGGACTATTCATGGTTTTATTCGCGATCAAATCGAGCGGCAATTCTCGAGAGAATTATCTATGGATGAGAGAGTCAACCGACAATTGCATCCAATGCTTTATATACTTCATATCTCAACCGCGAAATTAGAGTATGTGGCACTTTGCTGCGTTGACGCACGATCGGACCTCTTTTTGAGCCAAACATGGGAGAGGCATTTGAATGGCGAGGATCAGTCTTTTATATGAAGATTAAGATATGTTCCCTGCTTTTACGTAATGAAGGCAGGCCCGTAAACCAGAACTATTTTAATGAGCTCCAAGCTCAGACATAGGATCGGTGCAATACAAGCCATCGCATCGAGTTGGGCAGCAATTTTGGGACCCAACACAGTGGGCATCGTGACGACATTGTTTGTAGCGAAGACGTGGGCGATGCACCTCGTGTCGGCCTGACGTCGAGTTCGTCCTTCAAACAGTGCTCTGGGCAATCCTTTAGGCAACCCATTCGGCAGTTGCTCCCTTGGCAAGCCTCGCCTGCATCCGTTACAACTGGAAGGTCCAGATCTCTGAACGACGCTTGAGTTTGGGCAGGAGCCGGATTTTATCATGGGGGGAGGGGGGGGGGGCGGGCAGAGTTGCTACTGGATTCACACAGCTTCTGTCGAATCCCATTTTGCAGCACTTCATGACTGGGTTTGGACAATCGATGTCATCCTGACAGTTCTCTGCGCACGAGGAACTAATATCGGGCGCGAAAATGGGGCACATTCCCGCTCGGGTTTTCCGAAGTACGGGATTAATGATCGGATTTAAGCATTCTATGCATGCGCCGAGTTGGCAGCATAATGTTCCCGATGGACAACTGTTGTCGCCCGTGCATTCAACACACCAGCCACCAGTTATAACAGGTGAGACGTTAGGACACGATGCACAGGTTCTGAAGACGGATGAATTACTTCTTATATTGTCATTTATTCCGCTCACTTCCCATTTCTGTGGAAATCTGTCAAACTGATTCGCCTCCATACACCCCAAACCGAGTGCGATTGCGCAGCAATTTTGTGTTCTTTCACAATCCATGTCATTTAGGCAAGATGACAGATGGGCCCCCACCTTTTCGTTGAATTCTGTGTCAACGTATGTATCAGGGTACACGTCAGTCCCAGCAACATTTATGGTGGCGTTGGCAAATCCTTTATCAGAAGATCGGATGTCTCCGCTGGTTAAAGCACTTGTGAGATCAACATGGTTCAAACATAAACACGGGATTTTTATAATCCAGGGCAATCTGAGTCGGCGTTACACGACCAGCCATTCCCACAAGAATCTAAGAATTACAAGCGTCTAATCCGTCATTCATAATCCAGCCGTCGTCCATTAGAGAATATCCGCGTCCATAATCCGAGGACCTATTCCATATTCCATATAACAGTATTAGCACCAACTTCAAAAAGACAATCATAGTATACATAAACATAGGCTTGTTTCCTGCAAGAGAGAAGCGGTCAACAGTTTTCAATGATGCCGGCAAAACATCATGATGTTCCAAAAATATCAAATCCGTATCGCTGATCAGTATTCTTAATCCATAATATTCGTTGTAAAGTCGTCATCTAAAGAATGATGTATCTCAGTCACGCTTTGATTGTGACTGTTCATATGAGTACCATGATGATCTTGAAGTACATGGGTTCATACGGCCCCTAGCCCCGGGTTAAGCGGAATAAGACACAAGTTACGAAACGTAGCGCCATAGATCTTGCACGCTACGTTCGTATTTTGCTACCAGCATGCGATATGTATCGCCAAATTTGAGAAACTTTGAGTGGAGGCGCTTGGTGGAATAGCCCTGTTTAATAATTTTCGGCAACAATGTTTTGTGACGTTGATTAAAATCGTCACATTTAACACAGGATCTAGCAAATGCTACTAAGCGAGATATGTTTTCGCCATATGCAGGTCCCACTGAAACATTACTGTCCAGAAAGGGATAGTTTACGATGTCGAAATTGTAATCTTCTCTTTTGTCATACAGTCGACGAGAGAGAAGGCCCGCTTCATTTTTATAGAGATATATATCTAAATATGGTGTGCCTGTAGGGCTGCTCCTGTACTGACGGTGGGGTAATATTGATTTTCACGGAATCTTATTGGTGCATCGAATGCCTGTATCTTCATCACCTCGAACGTAGCGAAACCAACATCTGACGTTACGTTCACACACTCTATGCGGATGCCGTTGACACAGCACTTCTGGTTAATTCCACACGATGCGTCGTCGGTACAAAATAAGCCACCGCTTGTATTAGTCCTTGGCTCGGAATGTGGACATGATCCTGGATTTTCCACTGACGAAACCACGCTTGGTAGTTCTTCTCTCTCTCTCATCGATTTGACGATAAAAGAGATGATTAAAATTTCGACATCGTAAACTATCCCCATCTGGACAGCAATATGCCAGAGAGAACTGCATACGGCGTATGCATATCTCGCCTAGTAGCATTTGCTGGATCCTGTGTTAAATGTGACGATTTTAATCAACGTCACAAAACATTATTGCAGAAACGTATATGTGTTGTAATTATAGTTGAATTAGAGCAATATGCAAGAGGTGGGATTCTTATAAAACGCATCCACTCGAAGTTTCTTAAATTGGGCGATCCATATCGCATGCTGACAGCAAAATACGAGCGTAGCGTGCAAGACCTATGGCGTTAAGTTTCGTAACTTTTGTCTAATTCCGCTTAACCCGGGACTAGGGACCGTATGAACCTATGTATTTCAAAATCATGATAGTGTTCATATGAACAGTCACAATCAAAGCGTGACTGAGATATATCATACTCTAGATAATGACTTTACAAATAAAATCACATGGACTAAGAATACTGATTAGCGATACGGATTTGATATTTTTGGAACATCATGATGTCTTACTGGCTTCATTGAAAACATTTGACCGCTTTTCTCTTGCAGAAAATAGCGTAGTTTTATGTTTACTATGATTTACTCTCTTAATTTGATGCTAATGCTATTATATGGATTAGGTCTTTGGATTATGGACGCGAAAATTCTTTAATGGACGACGGCTGAATATTGAATGATGGATTACACGCTTGTTTGTCTTACAAGAAAGAAGCGGTCAACAGTTTTCAGTGATGTCAGCAAGACATGATGATATTCTCTATGTAAAATCCTAATCACTTGCCATTATTCTTTATCCAAATGAATTTCCAAGTCGTTTTCCCGGGTATGTATCTGTCGCACTTTGATTGTGGTTGTTCATCCGAACACCATGGAGATCCCTATCACGACCAATGTGCACTATGATAACCGGATTCGAATTTTCAGGTGAGATTGTGGTCAAGAATTTACAATACCAGTCAAAAGATGGGATAGGTAATAACAAATTATGAAATTTATGGCACAATTTTATTTGAACGAAGTTTTAGGAAAGTGCTACACCGACTTCTCACCGGTGAAGAAATTCTTCGTGAGCCTGATCTTGAATTCATAAAAAAGCAGTGTCGTCGTTCTTTTAGATATGCAAATATTAAATCGATTAATTTTTGATTATCTTTGGTTGATTTTCAATTTTCTTAAGTGTATAATCCCCTACGGCAAACTAGATGAATTTCGTCTCCGTGCAATTTCATGTCAAGCCCTCTGGCGCAAAATCGTATATTTAGGGGGTAGTTCGCGGAGACTTAAAACATAATGCGGGCACAATCAGAGATTGTGGGATCGTTGGTCGAAAACACGAATACTGGCCACTGAGATACGTCACGTGATTAACCGGAGGTTACATTCATTGATTCAATTGAAGCTAGTACAAAATGACCAATACAGAAGAAAGTGACTCCGACAATATTAGCAGAAAGTATTTTGTAGATCGATATTCCGACATATATTTATTCATGTTATCGTTAGGAATTCACGACGACGACGACGACATGAATGATTGGATATATGTAGAAATATTGATCTACAAAATGCTTTCTGCTAATATTTTCGAAGTCACTTTCCTCCTGCATGATGCCATTTTAATCAGTGAATCCCAAAACATAATGACCTAGGAATCTATATTTATAAGGGTACCCTCAAGTTATGGTTGTACTTTTACGTCGATGGGAATAACAGCAGATGTTTACTTTTGGTGGCTCGAGTTCAGATCAAGGAAGCTATTCCTACGAAGTAGGCTACAGATCGCAAATTGTCCGGTAATGAGTGAGTCCATCCGAATCCTTTCGTCGGCAAAATAAGGAGAACCGTATAATTATTGATTTATAATTATTTTTTTTATTATTTATTGATGGCTCAGCGAGTGCACTGTCATGCCCATTGGGAACCCTTGGCTGTATGTTTCACTGTATATATAACACAGCAGAAAACCTTGTGAGATATACCATCCGTAATTATTTTGACAGCTAGAGGTCACAGCAGTGTAGCTGGGTCACCCCCAATATGACTATAAACAGATCAGAACTAACAGTCTGAAAGGCTTGGAATTTCGAGAATGCAGTTAATAGTGCCATGGAGTAATAATTAAATTGTTCTTAGAGGTCAGAGCAGGGGAGACGAAATAAACAGATCTGTCTGGGAGTTTACACACATGTTCAGATTACTAGTAAGTGCTACATTATGGGAAACAAAATTAAACAGATATATGTTTTACAGTATTAAAAGGCTGTATTTAAGATGCTAAGTACCATCCTCAAATTCTACATTCATCAGATTGCCGGTACCCAAAATGTGTTGTCTCATATATCTAGATAACAATGTGATGTATAGATGCTATTTATTCGTCTTATACCGGTCATGTTCAGGAGAATGACATAGAATCATTATTATCTTGTGCCGAGAAGGTGTTGGTCTGGAGTTGAATTACCGTAAACTACATAAATGCTACCTTTCTACTATAGGACTATATATAAGAATTTGTTGTATTGTTGGGAAAATAATGCGAATCAAAAAGTTGTTTTGGTCCTGGACAAGGGCACTGAAAACCATTAAAGATATGTAAATGTATTTTCACACGTAAAGCCTGAAACCTACTGAACTTTTTATTATTCAATCTGTTTCCCTTAGTTAAAAAATTGTAAAATTAAATCGGCGATCGCTATTTATTTTTGGAATGAAGGCGCATTAGGAGACTGTTACCAACAAGTTCTGAGCTGACCTACTTTTGATGAAAATTCTGACTTGGGCAGTGCCCACCTTAATATAGGCAGGATTTCAAATGGAGGTGGGGATTTCCAAGAGTTCAGTTCGCGTCGGAGTCCTAATGCTTACCCTACTTCGTAGGTCCTGTGACGTTAGTCACACTGCTCATGTATTTATATGAGCAACTCGATTATATTAACATGTGCCGTATAAATGATACAACAGACGTTGAGTACGACACACCGTTACTATAGTTCCTCCACTTTTAACAGTAAATAAGTGGGTTGTTATGTTGATCTGTACAACAATGGTAGCCTCTGTTTGAGAAATCGATGACATATCTAATAGCAAGCGTCAGATCCAGCATTCATTATCCAGCCGTCGTCCATAAAAGAATTTCCGCACCAATAAAGGAAAGACCTATTTTGTATGGGAGTTACCGGTACCACCAATTCTAAATGTGGAACACAAAATGGTTCCATACGAGAGAGAAGATGTCAACAGTTTTCAATGATGGTAGCAAGACATGAGGATGTTCCTTACATAAAATCTTAATTCAAAACTCATAGCACACCATCTCTAACACAGACTATCTTAGTGCAACTTGTTGCCAGGTTATTTCTGATACAAAAGTGCACTTTTTGACCTACCGGAAATACGGGTTCTGTTCAAGATCTCACCCAGGAGCCGCTTCATTCGCAAAACTCATCTATCTCCGTCATTCGCCCCGGCTCCTTCCTTGACCAAAGCCTGGAACAGAAGTAGAGAAACATGTCACAACAACGCGTAGATATGTCCGCAATCCAAGCGGAAAGTTAGAAATGTACCAATGTAGTCGCGGAGAAGAGTTTAGTGTATTTGAGCACGAGACAATATGTTATATTTACCATTATACATTTTCTGAAGGAGATGCTTGCGAAGGTCGCCCTGCTGTAAGGCAAATATGTAGTAAACGATTTTTGCAAATATTTAACATACATTTCTCATACATTTTAGCGACCTTCGCAAGCATTTCTCATTACATCAAATGTATGGTGAATAATCGTTCTATGTATTGTAGCGTTCCCGAATTCATCAGCACCCATCCATTGGAAATCTGAATCCGTGGCACGACGATCGGCTTTTACAGAAATCCAAACCCAGAGGAAGATTGTGGATTCTAGTGTTCCCGAATCCATCAACGCCCATCAGTAGAACTCGTGCGCAACGATCAGTTCGGACAGCATTCGTTACCCTGAGGGAGGATGTGGTTTCAGTCGGATGGGAGTTTTGAAGATGATCCGGGAAATCTTCATCAGGATTCAGGATTCTATTCGAGTCGATCGTCTTGTAACCTCTCGTACAATGAATCGACCCATCTTAAAGGAATAGTAAACTCTGCCTAATCTCGTGCTCGGCATGACAGAATTATGCCATCAGATTCCAAAAACACCGGTAGGAAAAAAAATAGCAAAATTCTACAGCTGAGTAAACACCGATTTATCGTTCACACTTTAACACTTCATGAACTGCGACATGTTGGAAAGACTGTTACGTTTGACGGATCATACAGTTTTTATGTAGATGGCGCTGCGACAAAAATCGCGTTGTCATCCGGGCTCTGTCCCATAAGGTAAAGCATTAAACAACAACAACGGCAGCATTAGCAGCGTTTCTTCTACCGCTGTCGGGTGATGTGGCCTGATATTCCTGCCCCAGAAAGAGAGCTCGTGAAATCATATGCACAATGCCACATGTCAACCTGTATATCCATTCGATATTCATATATCACGATCTTCATAATCGTCTCGAAGCGCAAAGAAAGGTCCACAGATCTGTCAAAAGCCATCGGCACAATAATTTACAACTGGTTTCCATGTTATTAGCTACACTGGCAGGAGCAAAACTACGTCACAGGAATAATGTCAGGTGATATTTCAAGGATTTTCACTGGCTAACGGCTCTTAGGCTTGTTATAATGGCGACCTCCACGGATTCTTGATCTGGGCAATAGCTCTGATGTTCAAAACGTTCTCATTCATTCGGAATTACATGTACTAGAAAAGCTGAATTGTTTGTTTTTCGAATACTAATGATATAGTTCTTTCCATATTAGTATGCATCGCCTTTGGGTTTTCTATTCATTTAAGTTGTGTTTTTTCATTCTTTTATTTAAGAAACTTGTCTGCATTGATGATCGCTGAAAGCTTATAAACCTTGTCACATGGTATTATTATTTGATTAGAATGGGGATAACCCTGTTATATTTGAAGATTTGAGACCGTTAATGCTTGGTTTTACGGTCACAGATTGAGTTTTGCGGACGCGTCATTACGGTCGCAAATTGAGTTTTTGCCGGCGACGGGTCGGTAAAACTCAATTTTCGACCATAAAACCAAGCATAAACGGTTCCAATTCATCAAATACAACAGGGTTATCCCCTAATTTCAAGCAATCGTCCGTCATCAGAAGCAGAAGTAGAAGTAACACACTCAACTTTGATGCATCGATATCGTTGTGACTTTATTATGGGGAGTATCAGCAAGTTCTGAGTTTACATGATGAGCGAATTTGCCCTTTTATCAATAATATGAATAATTGACACCAATAGAAATGATAACCGTTACGCATAGCTGTAACGCATCGTTGGGCGGCCCAGTTATTAAATTATTATGACATCTCACATTGCCAAGAGGATGCTATGGTGGTCTACGGTATGTAGATACAATATGACAGCGAGACGTTTTATCGTGAAATATTCGCTGCTTTATATTTCTCCTCGAATGTTTTATTAGGACAATTTTTTTTTTAAATATTAAAATAATGCCACTCCTCCCCTTCCTAAAATGCTTTCTCGTATTAAGGATAACATGTGTTGACCTGTATCATTGACGTGTGACGTGAAATGCGAAAGTACAATACAAAGCTTTTGCAATGGCGAAGATGTCGCGGCTTCATACGTAGCCGTGCATTGATAATATAGTCATACCGATACAGCTATGAGTTCAACAGTGTCGAATAAATTAGGAGAACTTATATAAAGTGTAGCCGTGTCCACAGATACTTTAATTGCGAGATGCGGGATTAGCCTTACGGCCATCTCAAGGTCTACTGATTTTATTAGCTGTAATTATATTAACATTCCTGGGTCCTCGTTCACATTCAACAGTTATTGTTTTATAAGGGATGAAAGACTCATCACCCAACCTTTGCCCTTCAACTCGGTTTTGAGGGAAGAGAAGGCGTCTTTTGTGGAAAGTGTTTTGTGCCAGTGTCAGAATGTGTTTCCAGTTGGTGAATGTCGTTATATTTTCGGTAAGTGGTAACTGATATGGATTGAATAATAATGGCATTGTTCGTTGTAATTTGAATGTTATCAGTGTAACAAGTATGGGCGGCCATTTTTGTCAAAAATAACTCTTTCAACGTACATTTAACATTTCGTAACGACGACCTAATTTCTAAGGTACAACCTTTTTTAAAACATAATTTTTCATATTAATCTTCGAAAAACGAACCTAGATCAACTTCATACGTTTGATCAACTTCGGACAGACGATCTAGGATTCAGTGTCAAACAAACAAACTGCAAATAAACCGCGTAACCTTGAACGTAAATATGGACGAACGACCTAATTTTGAAAGATGAGATAGAATCAAAAGAAGAGACATAATCAAACGACCACGTGTGTGGCATAAGATCAGTAATAATTTTGTTACTTGTCATGTATTAGCATAAAAAAATCACCAAAAAATTCAGAAAACTCTCGATGCATAAATCCACTTGGCATGACAATATTCACCTTGCGGGACATTAACTGTGAAAGTCCTGACAGGAGTTGACCGTGGAAATTTCAAAATCCCGCCATTGACAACTGACCGGTGTTACCGAATGTCATTCGATTTGTAAACAGGGAGCCTTCTCATCCCTCATTGGTCATGTCTCCTTCCACCATGCGTTTCCCAAAGGGGCCCAAATCAACACCAGTAAGTACAATTTGAAGCCGCATCTGCAATTTGAAATATAAGGTGTATCCGAAATGCTGAAAAATCACAGCTAATAAAATCCACAACTATCTGCTCTCAACTTTCTAAACAATGTAGCTCGAGGGCTACGAACCGGAAGTGACTAACTCCGGCCTGATGCCATGTTTAGATGGGTAAATGGTCCCAGAACAAGTGCGGTAGAAGTGCCAAAAATTAAATATACATATACAAGAAATTGTTCAGTTGGCATGAAGTACAATATTATATTGTATATTCAGAAAAGTTTCAAGGCATCGAGTTTCACCATTCTCGAATAACAGGGCCGTGAAGTAGTGCATTCGTGCAAAATCGCCACTTTTGAGGCGAAAACATCTCATATTTCTTTCTATAAACATAAGAAAATAAACGATAACAAGAACCAGCTTGATACAGCATACTCACTGTTCCAATAAGTAGTAGTAGACCAATTTTGGTTCTGGTTATCGTATTTCTTCATGTGTTTACAGAGAACAACAGGAATTGTATCCACCTCAGAATCAACTATTTTGCAAAAATGTACTACTTTGCGGCCATGTTATTCGTTAACGAGGGGACTCAGTGCCTTGACATTGTTCTAAGTATGCAATATAATATTGTACTTCATGCTAGCTGAACAATTTCTTGTAGTGGAAGTATTTTATTTTGATACTTCTGCATTGCACCTGACCTGGGGCCATTTACCCATCTGAACATACGTGGTCCTTTTAGCGCACGAGGTTGTCCGGCATCAAGCATGGAGACTTCTCCATCAAGCATGGAGACTTCTCCATCAAGCATGGAGACTTCTCCATCAAGCATGGAGACTTCTCCAATATTTCATGAACATGATAACCAGACTCGAATCAAAGTCAACATAGGGTCTTTACAGCCATTCTCAAGGGCAGCAGAGCAGTTTGGAAACGGAGGGCGGGGAGAGGGTGTGCTTTAGCTTACTTCATTCATCAAATGAGGGGCTGGTGCCATCTTGGACTTTACTCACATCTTGGACCCAATGCGAAAAAGTGACTACGCTCATGGCAAATACATTAATGGCCCCATCCATCCGTTGTTCGGATCATCCTATACTACAGGGCCGTAGCCAGAATTTACTGAGGGGTGGTTCGCCTTCACTCCAAAAGGACACATCATGGGGTTCGCCTTATGGGGAAAGGGGCAAATAGGGGGTTTGCTTCAGTGTTTGAAAAAGGCATATATATGAGAAAAATATATAATATTTTCGAAAGGGGGGTCACCCGAACCCAGAAAACCCCCCTTGGCTACAGGCCTGTCCTATGAATACAGATAGAGATGGAGATATAGGAGGGGTGGAGCATGTAGACCGGTGCATGTCGCCAATTTATACAGCGATCGCATTTTTATGATATCCACTGGAAATGTTGGGACATAATTCAATTATTAACAACATCGACGAAGACACTCACTGCAAGCCACTGGGCCTATAGTCGGGGAATATTCCACAGCAGGTTAAGGGTACTGAGCCCTCCAGCACACACTTTTACACACCCTCTAGAAATTGTCTTTATACAGCTAAAAGTGTGCCTCATAGCTACGGTAATGTATATATTACTTGAAAGCAGATTTCTTAAGGATTCCAAATATATAAAATTGTCCACTGTAAACCTGTAGGTTGTGCAGATATTCGGATTTAAAAAAATAATTTAACATTTAATTTAAATTTTCAAAATGCCATTTTCAAAAAAGTATTCAACTTATGGTAACTGACTTCATCATTTCCTGTAGAAGACAACTCTAATAAGAAACCCGTGTCTCAGTTTTATAAATTTTGGTCTAGTTCTCATTCTATTGACATTTAATGGAATAATTCTCCACAAAAATCGAGCCACTCACAGTTTTGAACTTTGAAGTTTATTTAAATGTCAATAGAATAAGAACTAGATCAAACTTGACAAAACTAAGACACTGATTTCCTGTTGGAGTTGTCTTCTACAGGAAATGATGATGTAAGTTACGATAAGTTTAATACGTTTTTTCTAAATAGCGATTTAAAAAATAAAGCTTATTTTTTAAAATTATTTTGTTTAATTATATCTTCACAGCCTACAGATTAACAGTGAACACAGTTATATATTTGGAATTCTTAAGAAATGCACTTTCAACAAATATATGCTTTACCATATCTATAAGGCCTACATTTAGCTGTGTAAAGATAAATTCTATAGGGTGTGTAAATGTGTCTGCGAGAGAGATCAGTATCCTTTAAGATTCTTTCTTTTCTCAGTGTAACCATAATACCTAACCCAAAAACTAAAACTAAGGCTCTGGACGATGAGATTTCGTCATTAATTCCCACAGAAAGTTTCCTACACAAGTTGTCCATTCGGTAACTGATACCGTCGCGTATAAACTCGCCTGTCTCTTGACGTTGATTCAAGTCTCTAATCAGTCTGGTTATCTTATTCGCGATATATTTAATTGCTTGATGTCGGACAACCGCGCGCGCTATAATTTTATTATATCCCTTTTCTCGACAGTCCGGCGAGCGTGCTCGTCTTTTGATTCTAACTTCATTCGAAATTAGGTCGTTCGTTCTTTGTATGAAATTCAAATTCAAGTTTACCTTGTCTATTTGAAGTTTGTCAGTAAAAGTTAGAGTAAGTGTACGAAGTTAGATCTGGGTTTTCTGTTAGATTAACATGAAAAAGTATTTTAAGGTTGTAAGTCTTCGTTAAGAAATATTAATGTGCGTTCAAGCGGTGTATTTTGGACGTGAACGACAGCCCATAAAAAGTACAATCGGCACATTATCTTTAGAGATAAAGTTGGTTCACCGTCTTTTAACGCCTATCTGATCTTTTGAACTGCAGATATGTTTTGGTGCTAATACTCGGAATCAACAAGACCAGATGGGTTTTAAATAACGCTAGTGAAACCTGAACAATTCCACATCCCTAAGTAGAGTTATGACACGAACGACACAATTTTCCACCTTCAACTTGAGTGAATGGTGTCCATATTGGCTTCATAAACAAAGTGTACCCGAAGTTTGGAACCAGTTCATAACTTGAATTTACTATTTTTGAAAGTTTTAAGTTCAATGTGGACTTGGTCATTGATATTTTCTCTCGAAATACGATAGGGTTCTTCTTTGCCCTATTGGCCAGATATACGCACAGTTTGGTACCAGTCCATAACGCGGAACAGGAGACAGACGGACAAACCTCTGGATCAGGAAACAAATATTATGCATACATATTTTTACCATATTCTTTCGACAACATATATACAACGTAACTACAGACGTCTAGTCATTCGGTATTCAGCCATCGTCCATTACAGAATTTTCGCCTTCATAATCCAAGACCTAATTCATATAACAGCATTTCGTCTTGTCTTGTATGTCTGTCCCCTCCCTCCCAACGAGGAAAGTGAAAAAGTAAGCCCGTCATGAAGACATTGTTTTTGCTGCAGTAAGTTATAGCATAGCATGTGGTCTCAATAATCCTTGAAGGTTAGGAGTTACCCGACTTCAAATGAAGAGCGAACGAAATTGCTATATTTTTCACCCTATTAGAGACCTGAACACAGTGTGGTGAACTTAATTTGAATGAATTTCCGAGAAATATTTGGATAACTAGGATGGTCGCTTTCACTCCGTCGTTAAGTTAAATGTGTCCAAGTCTGGCTAACCCATACATCTGACAGTTTTAGATGCGACAAATTAAATGTGAATCTAATGACAAAGTCCCCACTGGCGATACGATTATATGTTCAAAAATATAGGTTCATTTGAATTCAAGTAAGTCAGTTTACTTATATTTGGATATTACGTTGGAATATCCACTTTTATTATCATAACAAAATATATATCAGGCTCAATCGCTTTATCAATCAAGAACTGAATGACAAACTTCTCATATCAAGGACCCGAATCCGTAACTAGAATACAATCTATTTATTAATGAGTTATACACATTAAGTTTTATCTGAGACATTTTTTATCTATCACCAGTTAAGACAGGTAATTTATTCTTCGGAGGTCACAAAGATAGATTGAGTTGAACCTCAATTCAGAAAGCAACAATCTAAATTTAGCTGGGCTGTTTCTGTCAGGCTCCGCATGCGATCGTAATAAATACTGAACGAGACTTTAATTTAAACCATCGCTATTAAAAAAATTCTATAAATGGGAAGGGGAGTCACGCTCGTCCGTATACGAAAAGCGTCTACTAGAAGAGAGAATTCATTATTCCCTTTTGGACCCTCGTATAGGAGACTCTTTTCTAATACACTCTAAAAACTCTACTTTATGAACACATGTTGTCATAGTTTGTCTGTAGGAATTGGTATTTTGAAAACAACTTCTCTGAAAGAAAACTCTCTTCCAAAAGTAGTTCCTCTTATGGAAAGCGATTAATGTGCAACAACATTGTTCATAGTTATGTCCCGAACACTGGTGCAAAATTAAGTTGCACACTGTACGTGGTTGCTGCACAGTAATATCCTTGATGTGAACATTCAACATATTGGCGAATTGCTCCAAAACGACCAGGAATATTGGCACCAGTATCAACTTCGGACGCATAGTACTGTACCCCGGGGAAGGTGCTAATCGGCCTACTTTTTTCCTGTGCCTGATAGAGACAAACACAAAAACTAAACCCTGGGTAATGCAAGCTGCGTAATTAAACGGGGTATCCCATTTCGGTACTGAAAGTTGGTCTACGTGGAGGGAATGCATTGTATGTTGTAAGTGATTTGCCCATATTTCACACAAATTGTTTGAACCATAACGCTTACTTACTGCACCCGGGAGAATATCCTATTAATTCGGCTTACTTCTTTCATGTTGCCTAATTAGAACTCCAATAGCGCAACTTTTCGTCATGTCAACAGATAAATTGAGGATACAATTGAAGGGACCATGCTCATTAATCCTCCTCCTCCTCCTCACCACCCCAGGCAATATCCTAAGGGGATTACTTTTCCCGTTGATTAATACCGCTGTCCCAAGGTCGAACAATCAGCCGTCAAAGACTCGAAACGTCGTCATTGCCCATGTGATGACATGTTGAGGCCAGAATACGAGTTTCTTGTTCTCATTGGAATATATATTCACATAGTTTTTTAATCGGCATGGCATTTTGTTTGCAAATGCCTAGTTAACCTCGGTGCAAATATATCTCCAACGTTGTTTGGTTCTTCATTTTACTTAAAACCACTAAACCTCGAGCCCAACGCGCGACGTCACTGAAGAGTTCGATATCTGGGCAGCCGTTTAGGAACCCACGTCCGAGGGAAATATGATCTTTCTGTGTTGAGAGCACATTGATCAAAATCCAGAAAAAGTTAGCCTATTTCTATGATCTGTTGCAACTATGGCCGGTGTGATGGCTAAGAATGTCCTGGTGATTAGTGTCCCTTTTCATATCCTTTTCTATTGCAACCAAGGACGGGCACTTATCCGCAATATGGAGAAAAGTGTCCTAGCTGGGTTAGAAGATAGGAGGAGGACACTCTTAGCCACCGGTCATTCTTAGCCTCCACACCGGCACTAACAGTGTGATCCATTTGTGTTCATTTCAGATTTTGATCCTGGAAGGCGATGGAAAATGCGGAAGAGAGCCTTTGCGATTGGTGCATTTCGTCGGAAAGACTTGCACGGAACCTCTATTTCCGGTGAGTCAGAATGTGTAAATGTTCCACCACACGCACAGAAATATGTTTTCTCCTAGCTGAATGTCGTGGTTCATTTGCGAAAATTCATCGGTCAATTTTGCGGATAGACATCATTTCGTATGCAGTTATGGTATCCGGCAAATCGTTCTAGTAAACTTCCGGATACTTTTCCGGAAATTTGTAGTCGATACATCATGTAAAGACTTCATGTAAAGACCTATTGTTCAGGCCCAGAGTCTACACACATTGTTGTCCGCAGGATTCAATATTGTAGGCATTGTTTCGTGATCTTTACATGCAGCATGAACCGAAATTTGCTTGAAAAAGTTGCAGGGAATTTTTCAGCCAACGGATTGTGGGATAATACGAAAAGGTAGATAACCACAAGATTAAACGCTAAATTGTCGCAAATAAACTAGGAGACACGAGATAAGCAAGTGAAAAGAGAAGGCAAGTAAATTACCTTGCGAGGATGATTAGGACCAATATTTTCACGTGTTTGAAAATAGCGGCTATCTTGAACTCAAACGGTATTTTCCGTAGAAAATTGGACTTTTGAAGACATCACTAGTAAAATTAGGTATATCTCCATCCAAACGTCATGAAGATGTGATATCTTTAAATATTTCTCTCTTCAGGGTGTGGCGCTTCCGCAATGTGTTACCGGATCAGAATGCCAGATGATGCCGATAATGCCGTGCGTGACAGGAAATTGCCTTTCACCGTTCTGCGTCAGAAGTAAGCGATGGACGATAAAAGCTATATAGTTATCTCATTATAATCCGATAACTCCCTTCACTCGAACGGCAACTGGCCTCCGAAGGGGCTCATCCGATTCGCAATGGGGGAGGGATAGATTTGCCTTACAGAGTCCAAAATGACTGAAAGAGTTACTGTGGTAATTTCCAAATTCTACCGATGGTTCTTTTTTATACTAATGGAGTATATAAAAATCAACCCGAGGATGTTCAAATTACAACACATATAAGGGAAGACCCTTATACCTTTAGTCGGTCTATATTGCTACGAGCTGAGGCTGTTCACGGGCGAATGTTCCTTTGTGGAACAGCAGCTTCTTCATACAGAATACAGGGAAATGAGGGAACGACATAATAAAGTTGAAGCGATGTCATTTTTTTTTTTGACGTATTTGTTGAGAATTTACAAGGTCCATTGTATTTGAAAGATCAAGAAATTTTGCTCATATGGGATAAATTCAGGTTGGCTGAATTCGCTTCAATTTTTTTGTTTATAGGCCAGGTGTCTGGTCGAATAACAGTTGTCTTGAATGCTCTGGATCTTGCGAAGTCATTGTAACTTTTATTTCTATACCATGCCGAACATTCCTAGGCCATGAAAATATTGTGGCCATTTCAGTCTCGTAAAATAACAGAAACTGGTTCGGTCTGGCAAAACTATAGAGAATTTCTAATACAGGTGCTTTCTAATTTGGTGATAAATATCAGAAATTGCTGATGGTATCCGAGCCTATTGTTCAGGATTTCTGACTTGTGTCTAATTCCGCTCAACCGCGGATTTTACGACATTAACTCTCATATGTCTGATATAGGCGTCATAGAAAGTTGTTGAAAGCAACGGCCTTATTTATGAATGTTTTAATACATGTCGGCTCGGATTTGGCCAGTGATATTGTCATGCGATTGGTGTATTTGAACTAAATGTTTGGACAACAGCTGTCTAAAGAATGTCGTATCTGACAGATATACTGAGTGGGGAAAGCACGCCCGAACATAACATTTTATACATATGGTCATATACACGTGCAATGATGTATGCGAAGACTAACATATGTAATATATATAAATGTTCAGTGCTTTTGATCGTGAAATCTTTTTTACTAATTCTTTCAAAGGTCCAGAACTACCGACAGTGCTTTCCCTTGTGGACAATTTCGGGACATGCCCCATTTCCAAGGCAAATTTTATCACTGACGGCAGCGTTTTCTGCATGAACGACACAACGTGTGAAATTAATCAGAAATGCTGTGTCAACGGCAATCGCATAGAGTGTGTGAACGTTACCTCGACCGTCGGTCTCGCCACGTACAACACGCTGAGGATACACGCACACGGTGCCCCAAGACGTCAGATCGTAGAATACTGTCCCACCATCAAAGCTGGCGAGTTTACCGATGCTTGTGGGAACGAGAGGTTCTGTGATGTAGATTCAGATTGTCCGGGAAGACAGAAATGTTGTGTAGCCGGCTGTGACAAACGATGTCTAAACCCTGTGTCAATATTCAGTGCACTGATCAGGACAACCGGTACAGCCTTTGGTACCCATTTTGGTAAAAGAGGGGTGTGCCCAACCGTCGCAATCGATGTTGTTATTGCTAATAATACGTCTTGCCGCGACGACTTCGATTGCGACGGAAAACGAAAGTGCTGTGTTATTGCTCGAGGTATAGGGTGTCTGCAATCGAATGATTATGTACGACTTCCATCAGCTTGGGCAGCAAGTAACATGATTAGCAGCAGACCAGGCAGTCCGTCTGTCGTCAGGATTCGAGGATCCTGTCCATATATCTCCCTTTCGATTAAAATACCGTGTCGTGATGAGTGTGCCAACGACGCGGGTTGTCCGCTTGGGATGTTATGCTGTCAACTGGGAGACTGCCTGGTGTGCTTGAATCCGATTATCAATCATAAATTCGAAACAAGTCGAGCAGGGCTGTGTCCCGCGTTCGCTCCCAACGTCACTCTCTCCTACGAATCCAACTGCACTGTAGATATCGATTGTACGAACCAAGTCATGAAGTGTTGTCAAGTGGATGATAGTAAGACATGTGTGAATCCAGTTGGTACATTTGATGTCATGATCAAAAGCGGAGCATGTCCTGTTCCGAGTGCCATGATGACATATGGACCTTCCACATGTAAAAGTTGTCGGACAGGGCCTGAACTTCCTGGGCGTCTGAAACGCCAGCTACAAACTGATTGCCAAATCTCACCTCTTCGCCACAAATCCTGTCGCAGCGACGCGGACTGTGCCGACTCTCAAAAATGCTGCATTAACCAATGTGAAGGGTTAAGCTGCATCGACCCGATGTGAGAGGCACAGATACGCCATATTCCATCTGGTGGGCCTTGTGATCATAATTTACAGATTAAAAACGCCATATTACCATCGGACATCTTTGGACTTGATTTAAGTGGAAGATAATTTTTTTTATATATATTTTTATTTCCAGACAGCTGTCAAAAGGTACATTAACAAGCAACAATAAACATGGATTGAACTTGGTGCATCACAAACCAATCTTACAATCGCCTGAGATTAACAGTGATTCTATTACAGTATAGTCTCCACAATTTTTGCGATGTATTCTCACACCAAGTGTCTCCCACAAAAAAAAATGTGTTGCCATACAGCAAAAATAAATATCAGTAAACCAAAGCTCCACATCATATATCTGGAACTTTTTTCGGTCAGATTTCTATTCACTTACTATATATATAAATGGGATACTGGGTTATATTGTTTTACGTCTAGGTGGTGCGTTGTACATATACATAATCTTATTCTACTAGACATTTAATATTTCCCCATCGTTTTGTAAATTTATCCCACTCGCAGCTTGAAGGGAAGATTGCTTTCTCAGCACAATAATATGATTTTAATACTCTCCTAAACCCGATAATGTTTGGGGAAGTTTCTCTTGTTCTATTTTGATATATATAAAGTTTGGCTAAAATAAGTATTGTATTTAATGCTTTCTCATTTGAATAGAAATGCCCGAATAACACAATCACGTATCTAGAACTAACAGAATATTTTGTTTCGGATGCGCACCAATCAAAGAGTGGAAGATAAGTGGAAGATAAATTAACAACTAAATTGTTTGGATTCGATTAACTCCCTGCAGATCGGAACAAAATTAAGCTGTGGTACGTATTTTTTTATGCTTCTAATAGAATAGAACGTCGCCGGAGCATTCTATTTTCCTACGAAGTAGGCTACCATTTGCAAATTGTCCGGTAATGAATGAGTGAGTGAGTGAGTGAGTGCCATCCGAATCCTTTCGACGGCAAAATAAAGAGAACCGTTAACATTAGAACATTGATTTTTGGCATGAACGTGCATTAGGGCATTGTTACCAGCAAGTTCTGAGCTGACCGAATTCAGATGAAAATTTGAATTATAATTTTTTTTTTTTTATTATTGCTGGCTCAGCCAGTACACTGCCATGCCCATCAGGAATCCTTGGCTGTATGTTTCACTATGACTGTTGAAGGTTCCCTGACACGGCATATCACGTTGGACACACCGGTTCTCGTAAAACCACCGAAGTTAAGCGATTTTGAACCCGGTCAAACTTGGATGGGTGACCTCGCGCTGTACTGCTGGGCTGATAAGTGTCCAGGTTAATAGGAATTGATGACGATAATAGTTGCTACGCTAATGACTCACCAGCGATGACATCTGGGAGAGTTAATAGTACCCACTGTCAATTAGAGACTGCTATATAAATTCTCTCACTGTAGCACATAGGACCCCCAAGTCATCTCTCGAGTACACACTTAAATCATATCAAACCCTAAACCCCAAACCCTGCCATGTCCAAGGAATCTAAATCTGTTGTACATAAGGAATTATTGGACGGCAGTTTACTCCAAGAGGCCTAATGTTATGATCCAGAGATAAAAACCCATTACATGAAAGTGTCTTTTGTGAAACTTGTACTTAGGCGAGAAAATTTGACAATATTTCGCTGTCAATTAAAAACATGGCAGTGTGACTAACGTCACAGGACCTACGAAAAGTATAAGCATTATGACTCCGACGCGCACTGAGCTCTTGGAAATCCCCCGCCCCAAGTTGAAATCCTGCCTATATTAAGATGGGCACTGCCCAAGTCAGAATCACCAGTGATTTTCATCAAAAATCACCAGAAATTTTCATCAAAAGTAGGTAAGCTCAGAACTTGCTGGTAACAGTCCCCTAATGCATCTTCATGCAAAAAATCAAGATTCTAATGTCAATGGTTCTCCTTATTTTGCCGACGAAAGGATTCGGATGGACTCACTCACTGACTGACTGACTGACTGACTACCGGACAATTTGCAGATGGTAGCCTACTTCGTAGGGAAAAAGTCAGAAATCACTGGCAATCATATTACCAGCTCATGACCTGGTGTTCTTGTATAATTCCCTGGTGTTCTTGTACAATTCACTGGTGTTCTTGTATAATTCACAGGTGTTCTTGTATAATTCTCTTGTAATCTTGCTACCTGTATATTCCTGACGGTGGTATAATCTTTACCGAAATATAGAATATCACAATGACTTCACTTTTCCGAGTTACTTTCATTCTAGTTTATATGAAACTAATCTGTGGGACATATGGATCTTGTATAATTCACTGGTGTTCTTGTACAATTCACTAGTGTTCTTGTATAATTTGCTGATGTTCTTGTATGATTCACTGGTGTTCTTGTATAATTCACTGGTGTTCTTGTATAATTCACTGGTGTTCTTGTATAATTCAAAGTTGTTGAATACAAATCAGCATGTCAAATTTAGTCGATGTATTTAATTATAATACATTCATATGTCAATACCGCTAATTAATTATACATAATTGACAAGTTTGTTCGAAAGTGCATCAGCTTTTGTTGATTCGTCTGTCCTAAATATGTTCGTTGGATTTGAGCATGAAAGACGCAAACTTCAAGCACTATGTACTTGTCATATTCTATTGAAAAAAAGGATCAGGGCTCAACAGAGCGCAGCAACTGTATAAGGCACATTCTAAGGCGCAACTGAGGCGCAGATAAGGCTCGCTCTCTTTCGGTGAGGGTGAGTACAGTTGAGCCTACGAGACGGTACAGAATGATGAGTCTTCCCATCCTGGGTTAAAGCATACACAGAGTAGAAGTCGTCCAGGGGGACATCTGAACCTTCTATACATGGACAATCATGATTTCATAACAATGGGACATCTATTTATCCCAGTCTCACTGGGGACCGTGCAAGTAGCCTAATAGCCTCGTACATGCCTAACTATATCCCTTTAAAACATATTGTAATAAATGGATTTTTATCTCGGTGAAATAGCTCAAGGTCGGTCATCTCAAATCGGCTTATAATTAATCGCCAGTTGCATATGAACTGTCGTGTAAATTTGGAGAGCCGAGCCATAATCCTTTGGGATACAGCAATAACTACAATTTTTCCTTGATAAAATAGTCAAATTAGTGTAGTATGAATTTGGAGAGCCTGGATGCAATCAATCAAACTTTCTAGATACATTCAAATTTCACCTAGATAAACTAAGTCAAGGACAGTCAACTTCACGAGGGCTTCTAACCCATCACCAGATGAATATGTTGAGGAATATAGAAAGCCTGGTTATAATTCGTCAAGAGATATTGCATTAACAATCGAGATGAACTGACAGACGAACTGACCGAGCAGACAATACCCTTCAACCAAAATTGGTCAAAAGCGGGGTACCGGTAAAAATCATTAAGCTTCTTCTTTGCCATCGCAATCCACATCTCTGATCTGCACTTATAGAATGGACGGGGGGATACAATTAATAAAGTATCTAAGGTTCATAATAAGAAAATGTACATATTGAAGAAGCGAATTTGTTCAATGGTAAAGAGAGATAACTCGGGTTGTATTTGGCAACTCGGTCTTCGGTCTGGCTCGAAACGCTTTTCGTTTAATCCTAGAGCCTCTTGTAGTCAGACCAGGGCCGACGTTCTGTTTTTTTTTATCGTTGCTATCGCCTTTGGTTTGAGTTTTGAGATGTATTCTAGTTCGACAGCAGAACTGTTTGGTCTGAACGAATACAGGGGTGGTGGTTAGAGTGGTGGTTGACTGATTGTAGACTATTGTTTGAAAGAGGGATTTATACCCCAAAATCTGATTATTAAAATTTTTCCACCCCTTGTCAGTCTTTTGGCGATTTCTTCCCGGTGGCTTAAGGAATGACCATGAAAATTCAGTCGCTTGTCAATCTCGACACGTGGAAGATATTAAGAGAAGAAAAATGAAAAATAATAATTTCATATTTACATTAATTTTAGTCAATGCGAATGTCAATCGGGCTTAACCCATTTAAGCATAATTAAAATCTCAAAATGCAGCGTCAAATTGATCGACAAGTGTCAAACAATACTGCGGGACAACTATTTTCTCCATATAGACCTACAGATGAAAATATTAACTGAATCATTTTCCATATTAAATTTTTTATTTCATATTCCTTTATTTTCCACGTGAACTTGACTTGGTATTGGGATAATTTCCCTCCGGTTTTATTGTTTGACACTTCAAGTTTTGCTGCATTTCCGGTTCTAATACTTAACTGGGTTTAGCCTGATTGATATTCCTGATGACTAAAATTACTTACAAAATAAATGTAAATATGAAATAATTATTTTTCATTTTACTCTTTTCATGATATTTCTCGTATTAAGATTGAAAAATGTATGAATTTTCATGACCATACTCTAAGCCATTGAGAAGGGATCGCCAAAAGACTAATACGGGGTGGGAAAATTTGAGTAATCAGATGTTCTGGTATAAATCTCCCTTAAAGCTCCCGATAATCGGTCGAGGATGTCATTTCTCAAGATTCGCTCTTGAAGTTTAAGTCATGTCAGGTACACCAGTTTTATCTTCCTCCCATCTTCTCTATTTTGAATAATAAGATACATCAGATAGGCTGTTTTTCCCCAATTCAATTTTACTCTACAAAGGATTAACCAAAATGAGCCTCCCCACTGACAGTTCAACCCCACTGAAATTTTAGCCATGTCAGATATGCGAGTTTAGTATTGTCACTATTTTGCTTTGAGAAGATAAGCCATATTGAGTAGATCCCCTCCAGTGGGTAGACAGAATTGAATTTTAAATCATGTCAGGTACGCCAGTCTGACTTCTCTCTCCCATCAGCCTGCTTTTGAATATATGGTTTGGCAGAAGGTCAATTTGATCTTCCTCGCCCGTTTCATTTTGCGAAGGATACATCAAATTGAGTTGTCCCCCTTAGATTGATGGAATGTTATTTCTAATTTCCTATTCATTGAAATGTTTAGCCATGTCAGATATGTTTGAAATTTCTCTCCCATTTTGCCTCGAGATGAACAGGTCACATTGAGTTGACCCGCTGATAGATGGAATATAAATACACAAGATTCAGTCTTGAAGTTTAGTCTGTGAGACACGCCAGTTGGATATACCTCCCGATTTCCGCCATATTGAGTTATCCTAGACTGTCGTTTCTAATTTTCACTCCTTAGAAAATTTAAAGCATTTCAGATATGTCAGCTTGGCATTTCTCCGCCACTTTGCTTCGAGATTTGATAGATTGTATCCAATATGGTGGGTCTCTGTCAATGCATACCGAGAGAAATACCAAACTTGCATATCTGGCATGGCCAGAAATTACATTCCATCTAACGAAGGGGATGCTTAATCCATCTTACGTTCCATCCAATCTAAAATTCAAAACAGAGAAACTTAGAGATGACATTCCATTTCACTAATGGGAGCAACTCAATTCGGCGCATCATTCGCAGAGCAAAATAGGAGAGCGTGTCCAAACTGACCTATCAAACATCTGACTAAAACTTAAAGAAAATAATACCTGCCATGACCCCTTGCATGAAGCAATGTTCAAAATATCTACTATATTTTATATTCTACCTTAGATTACGAGACACCCAGGTCATATAAGATGCCAATTATAATCTTGTGATATGGCCTCCGTCAACATTGTTTTCTCAAGTACAGAAAACCGCATATTTCTCATCAAAATTGTACAATACTGACCAAGGAAAACCGACATTGACCAAGGCCTTTAATATGATGCCATGTCCATCACCTCAAGTCATCTGAAATAAAATTCAGAGAAAATGATAAGGGCTTACAGGTGGCTGACATTATAATAAAATAGTCTGATCAAAGGTTCCGGTTGCATAGTATTGTCTCCAGCAGAAGCCTATAAGTGTTTTATTATACCGAATTTTCTTACTGTCCCGATTCCAACAGTTCCTTCAGGTTATCATTTGACAAATCCAAGAAGCGGTGGTCATCAACCAGATTTGATTCTATGCAGACGACACTTGTAAACCATGATCACGAGATCACATATTTATTGAATCCTGAGCTCACGCGCATCGCCTGACAAATACATTGACTTCTGACCTCAGGCGCTTCGCATGACAAATCCATCATCTTCATCAGCTGGATCAGTGAAACTCGT
This sequence comes from Hanleya hanleyi, assembly GCA_036873755.1. Lineage (NCBI taxonomy): Eukaryota > Metazoa > Mollusca > Polyplacophora > Lepidopleurida > Hanleyidae > Hanleya > Hanleya hanleyi. The sequence continues at coordinate 50,417 of JAVTVY010020013.1, read as the reverse complement.
CGCTGGCTAAAATTTGACCTTGAAATACCAGAATCACTTAATGAAATATATTCAAGAAGTTTAATAACATATTATATTGACCAAGGAAAACAAATATTGATCGATTGGAGGGATAAGCAAGAGGCGGACAATATAATGTCATGTCTACTGCCTCTCACGCCAATAATTGTTTTACTTAATGAGGCATTAATTTCGATTATTACTAATGATGATATTGATACATGCATCGATGGATCACCACTTCATCATGACGTCACGTTTACATGTGACCTCATTCGAGAAGTTATGTCGCATGGCTCAGTTATGTGATCTGCGAGGAATATGCAGTATCCGGTATTTGAAATATTCGGTAATCTACACAGTAAAAAAACAAGGATGATAACTATCACCAATAATGACGTGAAGAGAGCATCACCAATAAATCAGATATGACCATCACCATATTCCACCATCAACATTAAAGGAATAGTAAACTCTGCGTAATCTCGTGCTCGGCATCACAGAATGATGCCATCAGATTCCAAAAACACTGGTAGAAAAATTTAGCAAAATTCTACAGCTGAGTAAACACCGATTTACCGTTGACACTTTAACACTCCATGATCTGCGACATGTTGGGATGACTGTGACGTTTGACGGGTCATACAGTTTTTATGTAGATGGTGCTGCGACAAAAATCGCGTTGTCATCCGGGCTCTATCCCATAAGGTAAAGCATTAAACAACAACAACGGCAGCATTAGCAGCGTTTCTTCTACCGCTATCGGGTGATGTGGCCTGATATTCCTGCCTCAGAAAGAGAGCTCATGAAATCATATGCACAATGCCACATGTCAACCTGTATATCAATTCGATATTCATATATCACGATCTTCATAATCGTATCGAAGCGCAAAGAAAGGTCCACATATCTGTCAAAACCCATCGGCACAATAATTTACAATTGATCTCCATGTTATTAGCTACACTGCCAGGCGCAGGAATAATGTCAGGTGATATTTCAAGGATTTTCATTGGCTAACTGCTCTCAGGCTTGTTATAATAACAACCTCCACGGATTCTTGATCTGGGCAATAGCTCTGATGTTCAAAACGTTCTCATTCATTCGGAATTACTAGAAAAGCTGATTTGTTTTGTTTTTCGAATACTAATGATATAGTTCTTTCCATATTAGTATGCATCGGCCTGGGGTTTTCTATTCCTTTAAATAAGCATGCTCATCTCCATAAATTAGCGAGGGGACCTGTTCCTCGCCAATAATGGTGACAACTTGGAATCGCCACCGAGTGGTCCTCACCATTATCGGGTGGTGGTATTCACCATGTATTTCATCAATAAATGGTGATGACATGGAATCTTCAATCAATACTCATCATTTATTGGTGATGACCAAGCCCTCTCACTAATAAATTTTGATGAACGTACCTCCGCACCCTTTGTCATCACAACTAAATAGTGATAACAAGGCGTCACAGATTATTGCTTATTGGGCCTTGACCAATTTCTTGGTTGTGTGAAATCTCGTTCGAGTGTTGTACGATCCAAATAAGGCTACGTGTCATATCCACGTTATTCATTATATAAGAAATTGTTAACTAACTAGTTATCTTAAGGAAAATAGAGCAGTAGAGACAATGCCCTTTCGAACTAATGGTGATGAGTTGAAATCAAATTAGATTAAACAGGAATTACATTGTCCAAATTTCAAGGTTGTTTAATAGCCTTGATTCCAATTGGTAACTAGCAATCCAGAGAAAGGTCTACAATTTTGTACTCCTGAGAATGTAACATATATCACATCTTGGTAACTAGTTGACCTTGAAGCAAGAGCCGAAAGCTCGCATATCCCACAGTGAAATCGACAATAGTCAAACATAAGAAAATAGTAGATTTCCTGCAAATGGATTCCTTTCAGGTGAAATAATATTTCATGAAAGAAGAAGGAACTGATGAAGTAAACCTTTGTTCGTGAGTTAGTAAATAGGTATGAAGTTCATAAAAGACCCCTCTCCCCGTTAAATTAGTAAATGTATGGTTTTTATTTCACAAAAGTTTAACTAAATGTAGCTGTTTCAAACATGGGAGACAACTCTCCAGGACAAATGCCATATACATGTAGGAGAGAGAACTCTGAATATTCCAACCTAACACATATAGTCAGCTAAACTTGTTTCAGTTTTGGGGAGCTGTGACCTTGATCTTTGACAAATTGATCCCAAAATTTATGACTCCTCTTTGCCATGCGAGTAAGGTATACTCAAAGATTGTTACCAATCCATACCTTGAAACTAGAGATATCGCACGGTCAACAAATGTTAATGGATGAATATACATAACATCGCATTACATGACCTCGTCTTCGACAGGCATATGAAAATGTGACTTTTAATGATTTCTTGATTTTGGGGTCCCAGTGACCTTGACCGTTGACTCACATTTTGGTATGTAACACATCATGTCCCTCTAATGTACCTACTAGCAGGAAAAAAACATTTATTTTTAATGATTTCCTGATTTTGGGGTCACAGTGACCTTGACCTTTGACCTTGACCTAAATTTTGATACACGACACATCATCTCCCCGTACAATGGACACAAAAAATCGTGATTTTCAACAATTTCTTGATTTTGGGGTCCTTGACCTACATTTTGGTATGTGACACATCATGTCCTCCTAATGCATCTACTGAAACAAAAAAAGTTATTTTTAATAATTTCCTGATTTTGGGTTAGTGACCTTTGACCTTGACCTAATTTTTGGAATGCGACACTTGATTTCCCCCTATTGAATCCACCCTCAATTTTTTAATTTTTTTTTAATGATTTCCAGATTTTCAGGTCACACTGACCTCTGACCTTGATTCTGGGGTCACAGTGACATTGACTGTTGACCTGGATCCAAATCTTGGCTCATGACAAAACCACTCCCGTAATTTCTCAATGGACTAAAAAAATCATGATTTTCAACAATTTCACGATTTTGAGGTCACAGTGACCTTGACCGTTGACCTTGACCTACATTTTGGTAGGTGACACATCGTGTCCCCGTAATGTATCTACTGAAACAAAAAAATATTACTTTTAATAATTTCCTGATTTTGGAGTCACATTGACCTTTGACCTTCGACCTTGACCTATTTTTTGGTTTGCGACACTTCATTTCCCACTACTGAATATACTCACAAACAAGCGCTGGATGAGCGCAAAGACCTCCGTCGAAGCAACAGGGTCCGTAGCGTAATACATCACTGAACAACATACGGCCGGATGCCAAGCTCAATTTTGCATTTGTTGGACGTTAGCTTCATCAATGGTAATTAATCTGGGATTGAGGGTTCCTCACTAGCATGTCCAGACAGGGATGTGAAAGTCACATTCCCAGCAAATAATTTTTGTTTGATTTGACGTGCTTGAAATATTGGGGTATGGAATAGAGTATATTGATGGAAAACCTGGAAAAGTGCTTGAGACATTAGGCCCCATCCCACCCCCACCTCCCCCTGAGAGGATCCCCTCACCCAAATCGACACGTTAGCGGCAGAAATGAGACACCGTGTGCCTAGTTGTTGTACCAACATGCTTGTGATTTTGTGCTATAGGCCCAACACATCAACACTTCATATTTTGTATGTGTACAGTTTAGCATCATCACTGATGAGAGAATGCTCTTCAAAACACACCTGATTTTACCGACACTTCGTTCTGATCTGTCTCAACATCATATGATGAGGATTCAATGCGCTCGGTATAATTTTGTATGCTGGTGTTACAGGTCACCTTCGCCTTCACCTTACTGTATCAATGACCATGGACTTGTACATGTATCACATTCACATTGAATGGTGATGACTGATGAGAATATTGCCCCTATGGAACAAATGACTGAATTCCACGCAGCAAATAAAAAGTTCATGTTAATCATAAACAACATACAATTAGTAATACTATCAAATGATTATGTTTATACCTTGTCGACATCAATATATTACAGGTAATATAATGACTGAATCATGGTAACATATATTCATGGGTATTTTTGTCTACAATAAACTGAAGACCCATGCTGTTTATTATATTATGTTTTAAAACTTCACTTGCTAATCTCGATTATGTTGCTTATTGTGAAAATAAATGAAGTTATGAAATCTAGTATGATTGTTCATTGATCTCAAATTAGAAATATCTTCAGCAGCTAAAGTTAAGTCAATCATAACAATATATAACGCCATGGTATTGTTGTAATATTACCCAGGTATTGATCTTTGAATAAGAATGTAATGAGATACATATACCTGTTCTTTGTGTTATTATGTATGCAGTTCATTCTGTATGTATTTTATACATGTACATGTAGCAGAATTGGAATTAAAATTTGAAATGAAGTCTGTTTCTAGAAGCTAAATCATTTTAGACACACATTCAAGTCCTTACCTCGTCAAGGGAGATAATTTTCACTTTTGATGATGTTTGTGAAGCATGCAGCAGGACTTCAACTTCCAAGGATATTATCCACACAATCCCATTCTACATGATATTTTTGCCATAGCACCGATAAACTAGGTCCCTTCATTTATGTGTTCTAGATCCAGGAGCTATTGGGAGCTGCAGGCTTTGGAAAAGTTAGATCCAATTATTCTCAGTGAAGCAATGAAATCCGGCATGGTTGTTTTAAGTTAGAATTTGGCATCCTTGGAAATGTCTGACCGATTCACACATGTATCACTCGGCAGGTGGTCATTACATGTGTAATGTTTATTTCCTTAGGAGTCAACTGATATCCAATGGGGTGGAGGGCGAGCAAATCACTGGCTCTGAACTAGGTCATCAGTTAGTGTGTCCTCGAATAGGAACGATCGATACCCATATGAGCGTGGGTGAGATAGGAAAGCATGTTTACGCCGTTTGCTCTTTGTGATACAACTCCAGCCATAAAGTTAGAAAATGTCATATGTATCTTTTAAAATTATTTCCTCGAATGAAACATAACAATCTACATCGAAGAGATGAATCAAATGATTTGAAACTTAATTTCATTGTGTAACAGTGAGAAGAAAATTAATTGTATAAACATTCCAAGCCTCATTGAACACAAGCCGCATCATATTACGCGCGTACATTAGCTCGCTTGGACGTCGCTTAGTTAAATATGGACAGACACGCAAAAATCTCAAAATTTTCAAAAGCCACAAAAATGCCCTCAGCTTGTAGGTAAAAAGGAACTAAATGACGTCACGTCCTGCTGCCGCTCGATGTTCGTGGTAAGGATATCCCCGATGAAGTGGAATGTGGCTTGCTGATTGGTGGAAATTCAGACTAGATGTTGGTAGGTATTTCAAGGTGAGATTGTCCTTAATTAATGCCGAAAATTTTATGGAAGCCAGATGTCTGGTCTCTGGGCTGGAGAAAGTTGGCCCCAGGAAGTAGTTTTGACTGCAGGCCAGACTGATTTGTTAACAAAATGGCGGCGCCCATGTACATGTTGGAAGTTGTCAAGAATCATTTGGTCATGGCTATGCTTCTATATGATGTGGAGTATCACAGATGCTTGGTGGTTATTCACATTGGTAAGTAACTCCTCACTAAAGTTCAGGTATGTCAATTTGCAGTAGAAAGTTCAGGCTGTTTAACATGGCAGGAGATAGGCTGATGATTTAGTTCCTTTTTACCTACAAGATCAGTCCATATGTATTTTTCAGTTTCTGCGGGTCTGTGATTTCACTCAAAATGGCAGCCAATATTGATTGGATATTGATCGATTGTTATGTGAAGAAACTTTTAAAAAACACAGGGTCTCCAGAGGGGGGGTTCGGCTGTCGTATTTGGAGTGGGGCCAAATGTGATCGGAACCGATATGGGGTAATGCGGGTTCCAGTAAATTTACAGGGTTTGTTTCAACAGTCTAGACTTAGGCTTCATCGATTCATCTGGATGGCACATAACCATTCCCTGGAAATCATTCCTGATATGGAGATTTCCCATTTATGCCACGAAAGCCTATGTATCTGTGCTAACCACTTGGTCTGTGAATCTCGGTTGGACAATGCAGAAAGGAAGCGCTGCAAATTTGAAGGTGTTTGCCAGGGTTCTCATCACCCAGCCTGTTTGCTCTAGTTTGGTAGTTGTCCCCCTTGCTTCGTATAGCTGTGGTCAACATTGTGCCTGGGTCTTAAGATGTAACAGTGGTCCACAGCATGGGATGGCGGTAGGGCTTCTCTACGCATTCTTAGTCGTTCTGCTTTTTTGGCTTCTTTTCTCTCCACCAGCTTCCGGGCCTGCTCAGCCTCCTTTTCTGCTTTCAATCGGGCTTTTTCAGCCCGCTTCTCCGCTTGTACTTTCTTCTTCTCTTCCCGCGCTATTGCTTTTGCTTGTTTTTTATTAGCGAGTAGAAGTTCTTTCTTGTAACAGGCCTCTGCCTTAGCAGAATCATAAATCTCAATACATATGACGCCTTCTATTAATTCTTTCTTTTTTTGCCTTTTTACTGCTGGCTCTCAGTTTTCTGCGATCAGTCAGGGCTTGCTGTTTTCTGAGGAATGTTGTCACTCTTGTTCCATGTTTAAGTGGAGCTCCTATAGACTTGCATGCGGTTGTTATACTAACATTAGTTCCTCGATTAACGGCCAGTATTGCACCATGAACTCTGCCTGCATAATTGTGGCTGTAGGTTTTGTTTTTGGGAACCCTACTTAGAATAGCTTTGTTTGCTGCTTCAGCTTTTTGACTGTCTTTTAAGTATTTGGTTTTTTCAATCAGTTCCAGACTGAATCTTTTATCTATACACTGATTAAATTTGACTATATCACCCACTGTGTCACATTTCACTTTGAAATTGTCTGATAAATAAGGACTTAGTATAATCCAATTGTTTTCTTCAGATCCATGACATGCATATGAAAACTTGGAGCATTTCTCATGTCGGCCATGATAGCAGCTGCGTATGGCTTCCTTTACATCACCAATCATGTTTTTCAAGTTCGAGACATCACCATCCATCTTCATAGCAGAAGTCATTTCAGCCTGACATCTCTGAGGTAAGTCAAGTGAGAACCGCTGTTTATTTTTATCGCGTTCTTCCTTTGTTTTCCCTGGAAACATGTCAGCACTGAAAGTCTGTTTCATTATCTCTTTTCTCTGGCCTCGAGCAAGATGTTGTGTGTCGATTTGATGAAGAGGGGGCACGCCTCCGCCATCTCCATACACTACGTCTATGGCTTCATGTGCATGGCAATCTGCATCTGTTGTAACTGTTCTTGGTAAAATTCCATCTTGTCTGAGGTTGTTTAAATTCTCCACTGCCATAGCCTTCTCATTTCCTATAGATTTATTCTCAGGTATTGTCTGGGTGCATCCTGCATGATTCGGGCACGGCAATCTACCAGTCTTTTGTGCAATCCACTTGCCTTTCTGGCACAGTTTGCTCCTGCAAACAACACTGATAATGCGTTTATGTTTTGTTGTAGTTTCTGCTACTAAATGTGTGGCCTGAGTCGCAGCCTGGTATGGAGACCTTCCTGTCGCCGAATAAATGGGATTTGAATAGACTGCATCCATACATACGCCAAATCGCTCTTCGAACCCAGGTATATTCCCCAAATCTCCAATTTCCTGTCTCATTCCCCGCATATCATATTCATTCAGTGTCTGTAGTGCTTTAGAGACTAAATTTGCATTTTTTTTGCATGCCCCGTAGACTTGGGGGTGGGCAATTCATAGCTGCTAGAATATTGCTCATTCCCACAGGCCCTGTAGGGGTGTGAGCAAGCCCGACTTGTACTCCTAAGTTTAGTTTAGCAGTTTTCCTTCCCTTAGAGGCTGTTGGGACTTCATCGTACAGATTTCTGGGCTCCGATTTATAGGCACACTTGGAACATTTCAGTTGTTCTCTCCAGGCTAGGCCTCGTTGTTTTTCGGCCATCTTGTCCCAGGTTAAGGCCCCAGTACATGTAGGATGTTGTTCGGTGTGCCCCCGAAAGGCTTCATTGAATAGGTCAGATGTTTTTCTTGCATGGAGTATACGATAAGACTCAAATTCAGGCTCCTTCAGTAGCAGGTCTTCAGGCTGGTTTGCTAATAGAATTGACTCCTTTTTTGGCCGCAAAATCATTGTTGAGGGGTAGGGTGAGATCCGAGTCATGTGACCCACACCAGAGCCCTTTTCCAGTCCAGCTGTCAGTAAGTCAAACTGGTATGAGGTTGGTCTAAAATATCGTTTTGTGGATGCCTCGGTCTGTGGTAGTTTTCTTCTACCTGACCTGTATGTTGCAGCATGAGCCTTGTTGAATCGGGTGGAAAATCTCTTTCGGTCGCCTCTCATGGTTGGTATATTTCTTCTAGATGTTAAGTATTTTCTTCTTTTCTGTCTTATATAGGCAGACAGTCTTGTATACATAGCTTTGTTTTTACTGGGATGAATATTTCTGGCCTCTGTCCAAACAATCGGTCAAACCTGGCAGGTTATTGTTTCAAAATGTCTTTTAATCAGTAAATATCAGACAAACTTTGTGTGTGGTGTTTACAAGAGTATTGCTCCAAATATTAATCTTTGTGACACATTTTCTATTAAAAACATATTTTTCTTTTCAACAGTAGTTAAACTGGACATCAGCATGTGTGTTTAGCCAAAATACATGTCTTTTTCACAAATGTTACACCTGAATCCCCAGGTGAGCTCAGGTGTGAAGAGTTGTCTCCCCTGATGTGATACCTGGACCAGTAAAGCCAAACACACAGTTTGTCTGATATTGGAATAACACAACAACACAGGGTTTTCTTGTCTTGGCAATATAATTTTATTTTTAAAATAAAATTCAAAGAACAGTGTATTATAATATAAGCATAATTTTCCAGATATCTTCAAGTCACATGACACATTCTGTTTTATCTTTTCTGTCAATGTCTGTCATTTGACAACTGTGATTTTTTTACTGGTGACCACAAAGATATCATATTACATGAATATGGCAAAATCTCTGGAATTATTTCAATACTTCTTTTCTTTAGGTAAAAAGGAACTAAATGACGTCACGTCCTGCTGCCGCTCGATGTTCGTGGTAAGGATATCCCCGATGAAGTGGACTGTGGCTTGCTGATTGGTGGAAATTCAGACTAGATGTTGGTAGGTATTTCAAGGTGAGATTGTCCTTAATTAATGCCGAAAATTTTATGGAAGCCAGATGTCTGGTCTCTGGGCTGGAGAAAGTTGGCCCCAGGAAGTAGTTTTGACTGCAGGCCAGACTGATTTGTTAACAAAATGGCGGCGCCCATGTACATGTTGGAAGTTGTCAAGAATCATTTGGTCATGGCTATGCTTCTATATGATGTGGAGTATCACAGATGCTTGGTGGTTATTCACATTGGTAAGTAACTCCTCACTAAAGTTCAGGTATGTCAATTTGCAGTAGAAAGTTCAGGCTGTTTAACATGGCAGGAGATAGGCTGATGATTTAGTTCCTTTTTACCTGTACAGAGTAAGTAAAAATACTTATGTACAACTTGATGTTTAGAAATGACTGTGATGAGCGGTTCTATTCCCAACTTCTCTTTTATTCTATGTCATAGAGGACAGGGTTTGGTAGATAATTAAAAACTGTATTAACTCGGCTTCACATTTTAGAGAATGACTTTAATTGAGCCTAAGATGAAAGAGAAATACACTTATAAAAAAATCTATTTAAAAAATATCTGTATATATGTTTATATTAATTTCCATAATTTATTGAAAAAAACTATACGTAGACTTCGACCACCGAATATAACACAGGCCAGGCAACTGTGAGAACCAGTGAAAGATACCCATCGAGATGAGCGGATTTGCAGATAAACAACAACAACAAAATTGCACTTTGTGCCTCACGAGGCCTTTCTCCATAGAGTGCATGCCAGTTATTTTTCTAGACTACAACAACAACAGTTTTTGCCTGTATCACAGTCCGAGCTTCCGATTACCCTTCAACCTTACCCAGACGACGGATAATTTTTGACAGATTGTCTGGCTAGGTTGTTGATCGGATTCACAGATAACGATTGAAGCATGGGAAGATATATTTTTCCAGTCGCTATCTCCCCACCCCCAACTCAAAAAAAAAAAAAAAAAAAAAAGCCGGGAGAGTTCTTCGGAGTTTTACGTTTTTGACCTCTGACTTTGAATTTGACTTCTCACTTCCGACTCGCATCCTGGTGAATGACACTCGTCCTTTATCTTTTTGCCGATTCAGAGATTCTCGTCGAAGTTTCCAATTATACTATCCGGAATGCGAGTTTTTCTTTCGTGAAAATTTACTTTTTATGAAAGCGCAGGTTTGTCTTCGAATCGTCGCATACCGGCCATCTGTACCAGCGCGAAGCTATCAGTACACGCGCGAATTTAGTACCCTCGAATTAAGAGACCCGGTGGAAGCGCTGCAAAGGATACACACCTTTTGTGACGTAAGCATTCAATTGTGTCCAGGAACTTTTCAAAATTTCGTCGGGAACCATAGAAATCCCTATTGGAAATCACACGAGTCGTGGGTTCCCCATATGACAATTATTTGGCGGGAGATATCACGTTGCGCTCCTAGACCTCCGTCTGATCGACGGAGGCAAAAATGATTTCCTGATTTTTCGGTCATACTGACCTTTGACCACGACCGACATTTGGTATGCAACACATCATTCCCCCCTAGGGCATCCACGCACCAAAAATTAGAATTGTAGATAGAAAACTGTCAATGATCAATGATTTCCTGATTTTAGACAACAGTGGCCTTTGACCTCTGACCTCGACCTCAATTTTGGTACGCGACACATCCACCTAGCGGATCCACTCACAAAAAAATTGCAACTGTGGATAGAAAACATTCACAGTTATAGACCGGACACGAACACTTCAGTGATTTCCTGTTTTTTTTAGGTCAGTGACCTTTGACCTCTGACCTCGACCTTCATTTTGGTACGCAACACATCGTCTCTCCGTAGGGTATCCACTCACCAAAAATTGGAACGGTAGATAGAAAACTGTCCCAAATATAGACCGGACACGAGAGACGGACAGCCGGACGGACGGACAGACGGACACACTGACGGAAACCGTCATCACATAATACGTCGTATAAAAAACCGAGCGCATAGTTGATGGAAAAGTGTGAAAAGTTGAAAACATGTTTCTTTTCACACGCTGCCTTTGTCGTTCCTATCGTCTCTTCCGCTTCACAGAAGGTGTTTTTATAGACCTGCATCTGATCGACTTTGCCAATTGCCGTCGTATCACATGAGATGAGTGATATTTCTGATGGACGTCTCGCTCTTTTAGTGATGTGAATATCTCAGTACACAAGGTACATTTGTAGATACATACTCGAGTGTGGAAACGCACATGTTTGCGAAGGTCAGCGAGAATACTGAATTGTTTCCCACATGATGCGCACTTGAAGAGTGAATTTGTGGAATGAGCCCAGAAGTGTCGGTGCCATGTGGGTTTGATGCCAAATTCCATCCCGCATTCTGGGCATTCATACTTTTCAACAGAAGCAGTGTTGCATTGACCTTCTGCACCTGGTTTACCGTGGCGCCTGGGTATACGACAATGCTTATAGATTCCAGCGGGACGGACGCCATCTTGAATCAAGGTTTTATCCTGGCATATGCCACTCTGAATTTTCCAACGTTTCAGCGCACAAATGCAGTCCTTGTAGTCCAGACTACAGAAGTTACATCCCAAGGGAATTTCTCCAATGTGGCACATTAGATGGTTATGAAGTCGGTTGCCATCTGAAAAAATCTTTTCGCACAGGGCACATTGAAAAAACTTCTGGTTTTGATGAATGACCTTCTCGTGCCTCTTCAAACCGTTAACTTCCGAAAATCCTATGTCACATTGTTTGCATCTTTGGAGGTTTTGAGACCAACACTCATGCCTTAATAAGTGTGCCTGACGACGAGCTAGCGACTTGAAAGGCGAGTGACATTTAGGGCATCGAAACAGAACATTGGAACTGGTTCCTTCATCTGGTTTCCCTTCTGCTCCATTCGACTTTGCATGGAGTGCGGGTGTATGGTGAACCGAGGGTGTTTCAAGGACCGACGATGTAAGACGAACCGAGCGTGTATGATATACCAAGGGTGTATGATGAACCATCGGTGTGTGCTGGACCGGGGGTGTATGATGAATCGAAGATATATGTATCGAGGGTGTATGATCGACCGAGGGTGTTTGATGGACCGAGGGTGTATGATGAACCGAGGTTGTATGATGGACAGGGGAAGAGTGGTGAACCAGATCTGTCGCAGGTGAGAGGTCAAATGCTTCATCGTTAAAGGCGGATAAATGACCTCGTAGAAATCTTAGGTGATCCTGCTGACAGAAATCCAAAACGTCCAAAGAAAGATTCAAATCATCGCCACCTTCTGGTGGAGTTGGCTGTTTAATGTTTCCGCTGGTGAACGAAGGAGGCGGATCAGGTTGAGATTGTGCAGGCATAGTAATAGCCTGAACTATTGTACCAGATCTCTCTTTATGGGAATCAATCTCTCCAGCTGAATATGTTTCAGCTAAGAAGTTGATCGAGCTGGAAGTAGCCTGCTGCTTAGCCGGTGAAGGTGTTCGGCGTACATCTGATGTTACATTTTTGGTGACAGAAATGTAAAATTTTGGGTCATCTTGAGCGATTTTCGAACATTTTCCTGGGGAAGTTTTAGCCACCCCTTTCTTTCGAGATCTGAACAAGCTAACATTAGGCAAGTCCATATTATCAGCCTGAACTGTCTTATCAGTTTCAACACGAGCTGCATTAAATTTCGGATAACAGAAAACTACCAATGGAATGTTTTTCATTGCAGTCTTGTCCGGCGAGCCTTTGTGCAGTGATTTGTCCATGTCCATTGTAATAACAGTTTGACAGGACTTGTTATTCGTTTCTGCCAAGTGTTCCTTCTCCACGTAGTTATCAGACACGTGGAACCCGCTGTTTTTTCGAGGGCATCTTTTGATACTGTGCGAAATAGGTGGTTCTTCGAGCATGTTAATTACTCTATTCAACTGTCTGTAGTCTAAACATGAGGGTGAGACAGTACCCTTGAGCTTTAAACGTTTATCTCTTTTCTTATGAACAAGGTTACCATTCTGTGCAGGCCACCCTTTGTCACTATTCAACTGTCTATAGTCAACACATTGTGAGGCAAAGACGGCACCTCTATCCTTCGGAGCAAACCCACTGCACGTAAATTGAGTCTCCTTCAGGCTAACGGTTGATGGTTGTAATTTAACATCGGATTGCATCCCACTCGAGTCAGAAACCTGATGTTGAATCCAGGTTGTGTTTGGCAAATCACGAACGATAGGAGAGAATTGCAATACATCTCCGGACACATATACATGACTCGATTTGTTCTCATTCGAAATGGCCACATTGTATTTGAACGTAGAGACAGCTGCGGGCATTGTGTCAGAATGGATCATAGCTTCATTATGGTGGGCATCAATCAAATATTCATCATGTCCGCTTAATAGAACACCTGGATATTGCATTGTTTTAACAGCTTCATTTAGAAGAGAGATACTCTTTTCATGAGTTGAATTGAAATCTGAGAAGAGTTTCTCCGTTCCACGCAAATCGGAAATCGCCAACTCGGGACTATGCGTCTTCTCCCCAGAGCTAGATGGTTCAGACCTGATGGGAGTTCCCAGGTTGTCAGCAGCACGTTTGTGTGAATCTCTATTGGTCAGAAGCCTATGTAGTAATGGATTAGCTTTCTTCACCATGCTACTAGGGAAGGGCTGATAAATACCAAATTCGGGGGAATTTGTACTTGAATCTATCAGTCCTTCATTGAACAACCATGAGTTACTGAATGCATTTGTCTGTGTGACTGAATTCTGATTTTCCTGCGAATCTAAGATTTTTTTCCGTCGAGTCACTATACTAGAGGCGGGGATATTTTTGCATCTATAAGAATAATTAACATCTTTGTCCAGTTTTGCCTCAATTTCCTGTGAATTTTCGTCAATGTCCTCTAGTTGAGGCTCTTCGACAGCGGATGCAATACTTTTCAGGTTGGGTTCAAAAGTGTTGCTAAATGTTTGTATTGTCGGGCCAGCAGTCTGACCGCTGCAGGTCAGAGAGCTTTTTTCATCTTCTGCTGGGATAGTTCTCTCAGTTGTAAATGAAGTAGGGGGATCTGCTTCCCCAAATTTAAATGGCAGGACCTGCTGTTGTATCCAGTCAGCGCTCGGCACATATGGCTTGCAAAGATCTTGTAGTGCAGAATCGCCAAATTCTGAGGTGTTTCTCTCCACCTTGTAGAGCACAACAGGAACAGGCCCGGTTCCCGACGCTATGGAGTCTGCGTGGCGGGGCACATCCTGGCAGAAAAAGGAGAGAATATGTGGTTAATAATCAATTCTCACCTTTCTTCGAATTGCATCTACATGCTTCTTTGACATGGCCAGACATATCAGCTACTTCAGTCTCGACGTTTGCAATTATCTATACAACCACCAACAATATTTCTGCCACAATATAAAAACGCTCTGAAATCAGTTGAATTATTAATAGGCCTATTTTCTACCTCGGTGGCCTTGATACTCTTCGCGAACAACACACCCCTTGCCGGTCGTTTGAAAGTGGCAAAAAAAGAGTTATTGCCCATTTTTAGGAGCAAGATTCGGATACAGTAATGCCTTCAACGTGGGCCTCGGGAAAATCACCGTCATAAGTTTGTTTATAGAGAGTGTCAGAATCTGAATGGGGCCTGGAATATCACTGAGCCTAAGAGTCTGGATAAATCAAGTAAAAACTCCTTTGAAATAACTTTTTTTCAGCAATTTAAAGTCTGTGTCTATACTTACAGCATGCGTGAGGCAAAAGTTCTCTCGTGGTTCACATTGCACTATGGGAAGGAAACATGGCGGTTTTGCTATTATTAGATGACCGGCAAGGCGTGTATTCCCAAAAGCGATATCAGATTAGTCATAAAACAAAATCAGAATGTGCAGACTTTCGCACATGTTCAACACATAAGACCAATTGGCATCGTCGCTATTGCAAAAATATTGCTGAACTCTAAATGACTAGGTATTTCAGATAATTTTTCTCCTTGGGCCATAGGTGTACATTTAAAACCCCTATGACCGAGGGAATGTCGCTGAATTTATTTCACGCGAGTCCATGTAAAACTCATTATAGCATTATTTCCAAGGACAATTCGTGTAAGGGAACTTCATGAAAATGGGACATGCTATGTTACAAGCGTCTGGTCCGTCATTCATAATTCTGCCGTCGTCCATTAAAGAATATCCGAGTCCATAATCCAAAAACCTATTTCATATTCCATATAACAGCGTTAGCACCAAATTCAAAAAGACAATCTTAGTATACAAAAACATAGGCTAGCTTCCTGCAATACAGAAGCGGTCAACAATTTTCAGTGACGCCGGCAAGACATCGTGATGTTCCAAAAATGTCAAATCCAATTAGTATTCTCATAAGGTATTGCAATCAGAAGGATAAGGTGCGCCAATTTGGAACTCTGGCATACTTTTTAGAACTCAACAGGGAAAGGATGGCATGAGACATTCCATACAATGGCACAGGGGGAATGCATATGCTCTGACATATGCCATTCCAATTAGAACGCCTCTCAATGCTGATCAGAACACTAAACTGGGAATGGTGTATCCCATTGGGATACCCGGTGTGATGGATAGGAATGTCCTGGTTATTAGTGTCCCTATTCATATCCTTTTCTATTGCAACCAAGTACGGATACTTGTCCCCAATGTGGAGGAAAGTGTCCTAGGTGGGTTAGAAGATAGAAGCCGGACACTCTTGGCCAGCGGACATTCCTAGCCTCCACAGTGGCATATGCCATTCCTATTAAGAACTCATGCCCTAATTTCAAGGAATTCCCTAATGTTGGATAATGGATAGACATACTTGTTCGGTTACTGAGGCTTGCCCTTTTTCAGATGATGCTCCAAGCACTCGGATTTGCTCCGCCTTAAACTCAACTGGTTCTGACTTTGCATTTCCGACCTTCACAGGCTCATGTTTTGCAACTGTTTCAAGCTCGTCAACGCCTCTTGGCTCGGTTTTCACACGGGACAAGTCGAAATTATGGCTCGAAAACACCTTGCCTTCTCCGTCAATACGCTGCTCTTGCGCTGCTTTTGCCCTCGTATTACGGAAGTTGTCTTCGGGTTCTATTTTCACCTGTATCGAACACAATGGGAGGAGTCCACAGTCTTGGTCCATGCTGGAATTACCTACATCATAAAGAAAGAAAGAAATTAATTATTTGGGTTAATCAGCTAATACTTATTGAATAGACACCAAAGTTCTACGTGGCTGATAATATGTACACAATGGAATATCATTGCAGTAAGTATGGTTTATTCAGTAATTAAACTGAATCCTCCTGCAGACAATTTTACACACCCTCAAGAATGTGACTTTACATAGTTAAAAGTATGCCTCATAGTTAAGATAGAGTTGAAATTGGTACAGCTGAAAATTGGTTCCAAGCGAAATTCGAACCAGCGAACACCAGAGTAAGCCACCCAACCGCACTGGAACTTTACTCTGGTGGTCGCTGGTTCGAATACTGCCGATTTTCAGCACTAGAATCTGTGCTATACTGAAAAAGTGTAATGCCAAAGTAACACATTTTTTTGATATATGATAGCTTTATAAATTACAAAAATATTCAGTTATGGGAGTTCATTACGATCAACAGAGAGGTACTGTATGTTCGCTTTCAAGACTACCTGTCTTCTACCTCCTATTTTTTATGGGCGGCCCATTGAACGTGCTGATGCACGGGTGCCTTACATTGGTGGTCGCAGGTTCGAATCCCGCTTGGGACTCGGACATTTTTTAACCCTGGAATCTGTGCTATACTAAGATGGTGTAATCACAAAATTACGGAAATATTGTTAAACGATCACTTTATAAACGACAAAAAATATCTCCTCATGTCCATGTATTCAGCTATAGGATCTGTGTCATTGCGGCCATCAGAGTGGTACTGTATGTTCGCTTTCAAGGCTACTGGTCTGCCATCTTTTATTTTTGTGAGAGGCCCGTTGCCCTAGTGGTGTAGATCGCCGATATATAGCGCTGGCGGTTGGGTGCCATACTCTGGTGGTCGCAGATTCGAATCCCACTTTGGACTCAACCAAATTTCAGCACAGGAATTTGTGCTATATACTGAAATAGTGTAAAATAGTCCTCAAACACAATATAATATCTACCAGTATTTAGTCCATTACATAACAATAATTGTTTATAACATGGAAACAGAAGTAGAAGCATAAAATCTCAATTCTTGATTTTTTTTCAGGAATTTCGTATTTAAAATTTTCACAGTTAATTTTCGAAGGTATGGGTTGACCCTAACATGTAAAGTCTGGAAAAGCACTAGTGGTTCTTATGTCTTCAGGTACAAGATAGTCGGTCACTATCAGCCTTTGGGGTCATATGACTTCTTGTATCACTTGACCTCTGCAAATGTTAACATTTTTGAAGTAACTTAAGGTTACAAACACTGTACGCTTCTTAACACCATTATGGAGAAACCAAGTTACACAATTTTGGCTAATATCGATTGATTTGGAAAATTTGTGTCACAAAAACAGCTTGGTATGTTAGATGATGATTAAATTACGAGAGATCCTGAATGATCTTGGCGCCCACCATTGTCTGATAATTGTAAGCTAATGACAAGACGATCTTTTTGTCCATTGTTACTAAGAACAAACGACTGATTTGTAATTTTGTTTGCAGAATTTCGAATTTGAGCGAAAAAGATCGAAAAAGGGACACTGGAAAACACCAAGATATTATCTAAGTTTCAAGATTTCTAGAAACTGTACTTGATGTCGGTTGTTATAGTACAAGTGAAATGAGCAAAGTTAGTCTGAAAGTGAATGTCCGGAGGATCCTTCGTCTTCGTTTTGTAGTATTTTTTTTTTGCACGTGTCATCATTGGGTACTGGAAGCGAAGACTAATCTCTTTGACACTTTGGCATGAGCCCTGATTATCTCCCTTGGATCGAAACACGCAGTAGTCTACAGTTGTCGAGTTGTGACGTTGTTTCACAAGAGTGACGTCCCTTCGGCAGACAAAACGGTGGGGCAGTTCACTTGCAACGGCATGGACTAAAGTAAACTGATTTAAAATTTGAAGAAATACATTTTAATTCGGAATCATTTGAACTCCTTGATATAGAAGGTGAAAATATGGATATTCTCTATAGTCAATATATAGAATATGCCCCATCGTTTGATAAGCCGACTCTTGTGATGCAACGTCACAACATACAGTCTTAATCTGAAGCGTAACTTGGATTTTCGAATCGGACCAAAAAGGTATCTTGCACAACTGGACCACAAGGGAAACTTATACACCAAATTTGAGAAAGATCTATGCAGCACTTCCTAAGAAATCACGATAAAATTTCATGGAGAAATCAAAAATGGCCAAGGGGAGCCTATGCACCAAATTTGAGAAAGATCCATGAGGTACTTCCTGAGGAATCACGATAACAAAGTTTCATGGGGAAATCCAAGATGGCCGCTTGGAGGCCATATTGGATTTTCGAATCAGACCAGAAAAAGGTATCTTGCACTACTAGACCACAAGAGAAACCTGTGTACCGAATTTGACAAAGATCCATGCATCGGTTCCTGAGAAATCGCAATAACAAAGTTTCATGTGGCAATCCAAGATGGCCGCTTGAAGGCCATATTGGATTTTGGAATCGAACCAGAAAAGCTACCTAGCGCAACTAGACCACAAGAGAAACCTGTGTTCCGAATTTGACAAAGACCCATGCATCAGTTCCTGAGAATTCAAGATAACAAAATTTCATGGGGAAATTCAAAATGGCCGCCTGGTGGCCATATTGGATTTTCGAATCGGGCCGAAAAAAGTATCTTGCACAACTGGACCACAAAGGGAACCTGTGTACCAAATTTGAGAGAGATCCATGTAGTACTTCCTGAGAAATCACGATAAAGTTTCATGGAGAAAACTAAGATGGCTGCCTGGTGGCCATATTGGATTTTCAAATCGGGCCGAAAAAGGTATCTTGCACAACTAGACCCCAAGGGAAAACTGTGTACCAAATTTGAGAAAGATCCATGTAGTACTTCGTGAGAAATGACGATAACAATGTTTCATGAGGAAATCCAAGATGGCTGCCTGGTGGCCATATCGAATTTTCGAATCGGACCAGGAAAGGTATCTTGCACAACTAGACCCCAAGGGGAACCTGTGTACCCAATGCAGTACTTCCTGAGAATTCACGATAACAAAGTTTCATCGGGAAATCCAAGATGGCTGCCTGGTGGCCAGATTGGATTTTCGAATCGGACCAGGAAAGGTATCTTGCACAACTAGACCCCAAGGTGAACCTGTGTACCAAATTTGACAAAGATCCATACAGTACTTCCTGAGAATTCACGATAACAATGTTTCATCGGGAAATCCAAGATGGCTGCCTGGTGGCCATATTAAATTTTCAAATCGGACCAGAAAATATATCTTGCACAAGTAGACCCCAAGGGGAACCTGTGTACCAAATTTGAGAAATATCCATGCAGTAGTTCCTAAGAAATCGCGATAACAAAGTTTCATGGGGAAATCCAAGGTGGCCGCCTTGTGGCCATATTGGATTTTCGAATCGGACCAGAAAAGGTATCTTGTACAACTAGACCCCAAGGGGAACCTGTGTACCAAATTTGACAAAGATCCATGCAGTACTTCCTGAGAATTCACGATAACAATGTTTCATCGGGAAATCCAAGATGGCTGCCTGGTGGCCATATTAAATTTTCAAATCGGACCAGAAAATGTATCTTGCACAACTAGACCCCAAGGGGAACCTGTGTACCAAATTTGAGAAAGATCCATGCAGTAGTTCCTAAGAAATCGCGATAACAAAGTTTCATGGGGAAATCCAAGGTGGCTGCCTTGTGGCCATATTGGATTTTCGAATCGGACCAGAAAAGGTATCTTGCACAACTAGACCCCAAGGGGAACCTGTGTACCAAATTTGAGAAAGATCCACGCAGTAGTTCCTGAGAAATCGCGATAACAAAGTTTCACGGGGAAACTAAGATGGCCGCTTGGTGGCCATACTGGATTTTCAAATCGGACCGAAAAAGGTGTCTTGCACAACTAGACCCCAAGGGAAACCTGTGTACCATATTTGAGAAAGATCCATGTAGTACTTCCTGAGAACTGATGATAACAATGTTTCATGGGGTAATCCAAGATGGCTGCCTGGTGGCCATATTGGATTTTGCAATCGGACCAGGAGAGGTATCTTGCACAACTAGATCCCAAGGCGAACCTGTGTACCAAATTTGAGAAAGATCCATGCAGTACTTCCTGAGAATTCACGATAACAAAGTTTCATCGGGAAATCCAAGTTGGCTGCCTGGTGGCCATATTGGATTTTCAAATCGGACCAGAAAAGGTATCTTGCACAACTAGACCCCAAGGGGAACCTGTGTACCAAATTTGAGAAAGATCCATGAAGAAGTTCCTGAGAAATCGCGGTAACAAGAATTGATTACGGATGGACTGACGACGGACAGACGGACGACGGACGAAAAGCGATTTGAACAGCCCACCATCTGGTGATGGTGGGCTAAAAATACATTAAAATAAAATCAACAGACATTTGTCTCTTTTTTTCTGTGTCACAAGCTTCAATGCATTTAGAAATGAAAACCAGTTATAACCATGAGACTTAGGTAATCAGCTATAGTCAAATTTATGATAATATGATCGTAAACTGGAAGCAAAACTAGATCCCATGAACTTTACTAATCTGTGCAATGAAATACAGGGGAGGTAACTACGCCAGTACTAACATAGGATCAGTCCACACATGAAGAGTACATGTGGACTCTACAGACTTACTGAACATGATACATGTACCGTATCCACATATATTCACAGCGTAGTAGGGTCTGTCAATTTCTGTACATTCATGTGTGAAATATATTGATTAAAATTTAAACTCAGTATGTAGATGAATTTTTTTTTGTACCAGAGATCGGCAATCATGAAATAATTATATATGGATTGTATTATGGAACAGATTATTTCTGATATTCACTCAAATCACACAATAATGTTTTCATTATCAACATTACATATATGTATGTGTCAACGAAGACAAGTCACGGGATAGAGTGTATATGTTACACAGAGCCAGGCAATTAATCTGAGCATCAGCATCACTGTCCCATTAATTTGATGCATCCATCGCTAAATGCACAAGGAAAAATATATAGTGGAAATCATGGTTACTCACCAGATAGATCCAAAAGCTTACAGTAATTCAGTCATTTCTTGATATAACGACAAGCGGAGTAGCGGATATCCAACATGTACATGTCTACACGGAGGAGTTAAGTTCATATACAAACAAAATCCAGGTCATCCCATGTTGCTGGCTGCGTGAGGCACTGGACGTATAGCAATAGCCATGAGCTATATATTCGAAACTTGAAAACAGAGGCATTATTATTCTTATTATTATAATTCTGATTAGCTACAAATAATTTATTAATATATAATAATATTATTTCATAGTTATTGTAAGAATATATCACGCTTGAAGTATAAACTACTCAAAAGCTTTTTGTTTCAGTTCATATCTCCCCCGTCTAGAGCCTCCCCAATATTCAACATACAGTATGATTTGTGTCGCCTCAATTCAGTGCCTGCAGAAGGCCGCTGGTTGCTGTGGCGACCCTCGCCAATAGCTGGTTGCTAGGCAACTAGCATTGCTGCCGTGTAATGTTGAATTGCTTCAGGGCTCTTCACTGGGAATACAAAATGGGCCAACTAATCAGCCTGGTACATGCTCAAACAACGAGACCTATGAAAAAAAAAGATTTCTGATACTGTTGAAAATTAATAATTGAGTTGATTGCATGTACATGTTTTGTGGATAATGCCTTCGTTCTTAGACAAATGAGCTCTAAATTGTCTCAATTCCTCCCATTATTTTAAAATCAGGAGTAGCAAGAAGTCATAATATTACGTTTTTGTAATAAACCTATCTGTTGCCATGACAACATCTAACACACATAACACATGCTGCTAGGCAACAGAAATATCACAAGAAACCGTTTACGAATAGATTCGGTGATATGTAAGATCCAGTCTAATGTGAGCATAGATATGAATAAAAATTCTGCTGCTAAAGAGATGCTTGATGTAAATCAAAATTAATCTCTTATAATCTGAATGTATGCACATTATTCCCTTTGTAGTAGTATATGAGGAAGCAACTTAGACCGACGGCTTTTACCTTGTGATCAATTCACTTTTGATTTGTGGAATGAAAAAGATTGAATATCTTGCATTGCTGCTATATATGCTGAATCATGATTCTAAATGCAAACTGAAAGCATCACGAGTAAAATCAAAATGGTGAAAATGATGGGTTTACATAGGTCAGTTTTAATTCTTGATAGTTTGATTTTTTCTATATGCATAAGTAACAAACCTCTTTCGTACGAATACTGGGTGAAAATACCATGGCACTTGAGTATATGGTCTCGGAAAATAGGTAAAATGACGGTAAATATTGGGGTACTTCATTGAGGAAAATAAAGAGAAATAGTGGGTGAAGTAATGGTGAATATATGAATATATATATAGATGATTAAGAAAAATTGCGGAAAGACTGGGGACCTTGTCAAGGTTAGATGATATGGATACAGATGTGAAGAAGATATAACGGGGAACAGATATTCATTACCAGTGGCTATGCCTCTTGGTACCAGGGAGCATATGTAGGGTGGTGTAGGGGAACGGGTTGCACGGCATACTCTGTATGACCAGTGCCCATTGTACTACGATGGAGTACCCAATCAAACCAACCAACGACTCTGGCGGTGAAAAATGATGCCGATGTGAAAGGTACGGTGGCCCATAGGGGACATCGACTTTTCGTTATAATTTTTCTTGTTTACCACAGAATCTCTTCAAATTTTTTCGCGTTCATACCAAAGTATTCAGAATGTTCCTTGCATATGTTATATATAAGAAAACCTACCGGTATTACAATTCAGGACAAAATGTCATAGCTGGGTTAGAAGACAGGACCCGGAAGAAGTCTCAAGAAATCACATGACCAACGGGCTAATATTCTGACTGAATAATCTCAAGAACCATCAATGATCCCTGTGATGATTTGTATCTCAGTCACGTGAGTGAAAGCGAATTCATGCACAATCTATTTTTCTTGTTCAAACCTCGAAGTAGCCTTGATAGATCGGATAACCTAAAGCATTTAAAATCCGAGATGTAAATGCCATGTACGCCTCAGAGACGAACCAATCAGAACCTGCCAAACGAAATTGTTTAGTGTGACGTATTCTCTCAGTGTAGTCCCGTCATTCCTCCTAATATGGTGGTCGTGTTATCAGATACCTAGGACAGCCAGTCAATAACCACCTCATACAACACATTTCGAAATTCAGATGGATTTGAGGTGGATGACATTTCATGTCTATTTATAAATGTGTTTGAACATAACCAGTGGGTTGATCTATCAAGGTTAATTCAAAGTGTGAACGGAGAAGTCGACTCGTGTATGAAGATCCATCCTCGCCTAACTTTCCCAAGCGCTGTAGGTTTAGATTAGGGGATTGAACGCGGGCGTTCTGTATCGTAGATGGATTGTCTGATATGCATTCGCGAGTTCGATGCATCACAGGCCTCAAAAACAAAGAATTGTGGGAGGGTTGATCTTAGGGTGAAGTGTCGAAACATGGGGTCATAACCCCATCCTTTAAATAATGTTTCTATATAATAGGCGAGCGGCAGATCCTAGAAAAGGGCCTTATTTTTCGAGTTTAATGCACCCACCCTACACACACCTGGATCATACATCATTTTAAAGCCATTGGTCTCCACTTTTCAGATCTACCTGCAGTACTGTTGAAATGTGGTGCCGTTGCCATGGAAACGAGCTCTAAAAAAGTCATGTTAGATTTACCATTTTCCTCACTATTGGAACACTTGATAATATGGATAACATAGATTCTTGGATGCAAAGGTTCAAATGATGATCCAAGCGCGAAACTTGACATGGGTAGTCTAATTAGGACACTTTTTCCAAAAATTAATGTTAGCTAACTGAAATCCAAGATGGCGGCTATTTTCCAAGATGGCCGCCGAAGGACCCTGCTAATAGCTGATTTTGTCAGAAAAAGTGATGAAATTTTACGATTGGAATTATTTTGACCTTCACGTATATACTTTTAGAGAGGGGAAAGCAGATTCTGGTATCTTTGTGTACTTCCAGATATATGTTCTAACATTCCTGAATCTGATGATGTCACTATTGAAGCGTTGTGCCATGATGTGACCAATTCGAGTTTGCAGTGTGTTATCATTGACTGGAGTTTTTGCATTAGTCATCCCATTTGATTGAGGTTATGTCGCAGTTACGCATTATTATGTCTATATAATGTCCTTTACTAAAAGATTATTTCCATAATTTGATGCATGAGTAGGCTTATCTTGGAACAATACTTCACCTTAAATTGTGTTTCGGTCTAATCTGTGCCACCTGTTGTCCATTTTAGAATTTCAGCAACCTTTACCTATTAGGGTTAATATAAATAAGTGGGCTGTTCCTGTCCGTTGGTTGTTAGCAGAATGTTCCGAACTGACAAGGAATTCATTTGGGATCAATTTGCTCACACTATTCACTGTACCCCAGAAGAACGTTGTACGGATTTAATTATTCAGTGTGCCCAAATAGGACACATGTCGGAAACTGGACCCTGGATAATTAATCCCATGGAGTATTGTAACGCTGGATCATGGGAAATATCATATCCATTGGGCTAACTTTCTGTTTGCCACCAAACATGGCAGGCTTATATACTGCATCAAGGAGAATGTTCAATTGGGCTTGATTTTCCACTATGCCCAATTGGAACCCACATCGAAAACTGGACCCAGGATAATGCCGCTCAAGTATTTTTTCTGAGAATTATATTCCCGCCCTGAAAATTAGTGCAATTACCTACTGGGTCCAAGGGAATAATCTGTTGGATTTATTTTCTCTTTTTTTTTAAATCGAGATCTACAGTTTCACATATTAATGCCGCTGTTACAGAGGAAACGGGCATAAACGATCACACGACATTCTGAAATGCCTCCTCCAGAAGGGATTGAAAGTAACGTTAATAATAAATACTACAGGTCATTGTACAGGAAATTACATAAATATCTCCAGCGAGACTGGTTTGAACTTCTATGGGACAGTTCTGGACAGGAAACCGGCATGTAAGACACTATCGAATTATCGAATGTCTCATCAAGCTCATATAGGTGATACACTAGTAGTAGGGAAAGGACCAATCTGGTCGCATTGAGGCTCTTTTGTGTGAGGCTGATGACGTCACATCTGATGACGTCATGGATAATGTCACTTCCGGTGCGAGGTCACGTCCGGATCAAAGGCCAAAAAGCACTTCCGGTTACGTGCTATCCGAAGATGACGTGGCTTCCGGTGTCAATTGATGCATGCGCAGTCGGTCAGTAGCAGAAAAGGGCATTTGGTTGGACCTTTTGGGGTCGAGGTGGGCCATCCTTGGTATAAATGGGTCGTGTGAGGTGTCATATTGAAGCGCTCGTGGGGTAGCGTCCGATTGAGGTGTCTTGTAAAGACTCCTGGAGTAGTCTGACTGTGGTTGCAGTGAAACTGCCGTCAGTCTAACGCTAGGGAGTAAGTTCCCTAGATTCTGTACCTAGTCCCATACGCAGACAGTTGAGTGAAAGAAAGATCAACACGTTCACAGATGTATTTTAGTATTCCTCCATCACATCACACCCACACTGGGGGAGCCGCGTTGGGTGTGTTTACATAATAGTATGGCCGAAGATTGACACTCCGAATAGCGGATTCTGATTGGACAGGAACAACCGAAAATATGTCCAGCGGATAAAAGGGACCCTGACTGATGCAACATAAAATAACGGCTTCTGATTGGACAAGAGCAGTCGATGATGCATCTGATACACACTATACTATGATGTAAACACACCCGACGCTACTGCTGCCCGACTGCGCATGCGCGGATTGACAGCAGTTCCACTACAGACCACATCATCCTCTCTCCCACGACCACTTCAATATGACATCTCACACGATGCATTTGGACAGTAAATGGTTCACCTCGAACCCATAATGTCCATTCAAATGTCTTTTTTTCTACTACTGTCCGACTGCTCATGCGCAGATTGACGGCGACATCAATCTGACTCTACCCGAAAAGGGCTTCAAGATGGCACCCCACACGACCCGTTTGAATCATGGATGGTCCACCTCGTTCCAAAACCGTCTATTCGAATGCCCTTTACTACTGGTGACACTTTCACTAAAAACCACCCCAGTCTGATGTTCCCCCAGGTGCGCTTCAACATGACACCCCACACGAACCAATTGGACCACGAATGGTCCACCTCCAGCCCAAAACGCCCATTCAAACATTCTTTCTCTACTACTGCCCGACTGCACATGCGCAGATTGACGGCAGTTCTACTACAAACCACTCAAGTCGAACGCTATCCCACGAGCGCTTCAACGTGACACCTTACAAGGCCCATTTGAACCAGGGATGACCCACTTCAACCCCAAAACATCCATCCAAATACCTTTTTCTAACCGAATGTGACGTCATTAGAGAACAGCCTCAATCCGATCAGATTGGTCCGTTTCCTAATACTGATACTCGCTGGACTATTAGGAGTAGAGTGGGTGAGATCCTTGGAAGCTAAAACCGCCTTATAATTTCCATAGGTCCACGCCGTGATTTACTGGCCTGGATGAACACATTTTCATCATTGGTTGCATTCGGTTGCTCTGTTCTGCTCACTGAAAAGGACATTGAACAATCATACACTGGTTTTTTTAGAAGGAAAATCTCATCATCCTTAGTCCTGGTTCATCTGACAAAGCCGAACCATGACAGTTTCAAATGCAACGCTGGTTATCTTAAGACGTGCAACACTTTCTTCTCTCTACCACGGCTGATGCAAGAACAGCTATGAGCTAATAAAGTTGTAATCAATTGGCTAGGTGGAGACGTTACAGTTATGTTTAGCCCCCTCACTGGCCCAAGACTACCTTTGAATGAAACTGAGGGTTGTTGCTGGTGCGGTTTAACTTACAGTAGATGAAAGGCGAATTTTTGTGACAGGCGTCCTGGTGGTGTCGGTTTTCTCATACTTGTTTTATCACTTTCGATGACCAAAACTTGTATTAACAGGGCTAATCGGCAGCCATCTTGGATAATTTTCAATGCCAAATGCGTGACCTAATCTGACCATCCTTGCTAAGTTTCATTCTAGTATCATAATTTGAACGTTTGCATCTGAAAATCTCTGTTATGCACTTTAAATGTTTACCATAGTAAGACAAGCGTTCTGAGAACCTCGTCTTGTGGGATCATCCGCTGAAGCTGCTGCAGTATTCAAAGCATATATGTAGAGCAAACTTTTCAAGTACAGGTATACATGGAAAATTTGCCTAACAAAAGCCTTACCATTGGCAAATTACTATGTCGAAACCCTCAAAATTTGAGCAAAAAAATACTATTTCATCTCATAAATGATAGCTGACAATTGTAACAAACTTTCTATGTACAGATGTACATGTGCAAATTTGATAAGCAAAAAACCTTATCATTCGATTTTAACATTGGAGCACTCTAGAATACCTGGGTGGTGCCGTAACTCACCCTTTTTGTGAATTTTTCTTAATTTGTTAAACCAAAAACCTTATCATTTCCAGGGAGGTGATGCCGACGACGACATCTTCTTTTTCCCTCTCACAATATATCCCCTTCACTTCATAAGGCGAGGTAAATTTGAATAATCTAATCTCGCGTCGGGATGTAGTTTCCATAACGGTGCCACGTTTTGACAATATGGCAGGTGAATTTGAAAAATAAAACGCATAATCTATGTGTGTGTAGGTTAGTTGAGGTCTAGTACGTAAGCGTATCAAGTTTCAGCGCCGGAAAAAATTACCGGGAAAACTACCTAGGCGGCATTAATATCAACGGTTCAGTTTTCGATCCGAGTCTCAATTGGGCATAGTTGAAAAATACGATGCAGTACGTAAGCGTGTCACGTTTGGTGTCAATAATCCTTGAGAGTTTGGAACAATTCATTATAATAATCACAGACAGAAGAATAACCCAGTAAAACATACAGGTACATATATATAAAAGAAATGAGATTATAACTAGTATAGTGTTGAAAATACGGGTACAAAGTAGCTCATTCTACCGCCTCATATCAGATCCATATATCTACGAACTTCCCAATCATCCAATCATTTACCCAACCCACACATATATATGGCAAAGTGACACAGATCCCAATAGATAGTACATTTCCCGGGGTGCAGTAAACATACGTGTCAATTTTCAACATGGGATGAATTACCCATGTGGCATTATCCAGGGTTCAGTTTTCGACTGAGGCCCTAATTGAGCAAACTGAATAATTAAGCCCGCCGAGACAATCCCCGGGATACATTAAATAATGCGTGTCACGGTTGGTCCCAAATACAACCCTTGTCAGTTCAAACACAGACAGGAATAATCCATATATATACGTTGTATATTGATCTGTAGTGTTGAAATAGTTGAAATAACGAAATGGCGACCAAGTGGTGTGGATTAGGTCGCAAGACATTTCATTGTGAGGGCTATCTCGGAGCTTAGACATCTTCATTCGTCAAATTATGGCAAGAATCTTTGAGTAAAGGACATTATATAGACATACCAGTTGACGAGTAACTGAGACATAATCTCAGCAGAATGGGATCGCTAATGCGAAAACTGTAATCACTGATAACACAATGCAAACTCGAATTGGTCACACCATGGCGCAACGCTTTTACATTTACATCACCAGTGCAGAAATTATAGAACGTATCGCTGAGAGTACTTGTAGATACCAGAATCATTTTTCCCCTGGACAGAAACATATAAATAAACACCAAAATGAATCAAATCGCAAAATTTCATCACTTTCTCTGGCTAAATAAGATATTTACTAGGGTCAAATGGCGGCCATCTTGGAAAATAGCCGCCATCTTGGATTTCAGTTGACTAACAATATTTCATGAAAATGCGTCCTACTGGAGAATATCCATGCCAAGTTTCGTGCTTGTTTTCGTCATTTAAACACTTGCATTCAGGAATCTATATTATCCGTATTACAAAGTGTTCCATTAGTGACGAAAATGGCAAATCTAACACGACCTATTTAGACCTCGTTTCCATGGCAACGGCACCACATTTTGACAGTACTGCAGGTAGATTTGAAAAGCAGAGACCACCAGCTTTAAAATGATGTATAATCCATGTGTGTGTAGGATGGGTGCATTAAGTCGTCTCTGGAGGTGCCCTGACCGCTCGCCTATAAAGCATAGGCTTATGTAAAGTGGCCCCACATTTCGACACCTCCCTACCATCTCTTACCAGGCCATCCTACCAAAACTCTTGTTTTGAGGGCTGAAGACCGTATCTTCCAGATATTCTGTCTCAGGATTCGATACTCAAAGTATCGATACTCAGGATTCGATACTCAAAGTATCGATACTCAGGATTCGATACTCAAAGTATCGATACTCAGGATTCGATACTCAAAGTATCGATACTCAGGATTCGATACTCAAAGTATCGATACTCAGGATTCGATACTCAAAGTATCGATACTCAGGATTCGATACTCAAAGTATCGATACTCAGGATTCGATACTCAAAGTAATGGATGCATGAAGCAGAAGCTCATCAGTTTCCATTCATATGAATGATTATCCCACTAGAGTCAATGTTTGATTCATTTCCTTCCACGAAATAGTGATATACATATATTAGCCTGTATTGTTTTATAATTGTTTAACATGTAAACCTTCGATATTCAGCTGTTTTCAAGTATCACCCGACTATCCGGTATTAGGCCATGTAAAATATTATTTGTGTTTGCCGTAACGAACTTCAGAGAAGCTAGAACCACATTTTCATTTTTCTCTTGAATGATCTTTTTTAAAAATTGCATCTTTTGCATAGGTTTCCCAAAATTCGGTCGAACAGAATACGATATATTGATGATCAAACATTGTTTAGTGGCCAGAACTATAGTATGGGTGGGTAGGGACACGACAAACACTCAATTTAATTAGGACGAACTTCACCACATGCACGAAGGATATCTGTCAAATATGTCCACCTTTTATACCACAGAATGCATTTATGCAATCTGAAATTATTAAGGTAGACAACCTGGTTGCCGTATGAAGCATCTACATTTTAACCATTACACTGTAATTACCTTTAAGGGTATATTGGGTATATTGTAGAGCGAGAGAAAGATTCCAGGTCTGTAATATGTTGGATATATTTTCCGATCAATAGTTTATACGTACTGGCATCTGTGCCGTTGTAACTGTGTCCACACGTGTTATAATCCAGTTGCATTATCTCCCTTGCATCAGGCCAGCTCAATCCAGTATGTTCAAGCAGGGATTTTAGGTATCAGACCACTAAAAAAATAGTCCCGATCCACTGACCCCCTCAGACAACCTCTGCCAAAGGAGTGAATTGTTTTTTAATATTTTTTTCCTGTTAGTAGGTGATTAGAGTATGATATGTGTTCGGTTTCGCTGTGAGTTTGATTTTAACCCAAGGCCTAATAAAGTGTTGCTAAGAGTTATTATTCGGGTGCTCGCGTACCGCTTTCTGAAAGCAGAGAAAACCAACAAAGATTTAATACCAATAAGAGTACTATTCATAAAGATACCAACAAAGATTTAATACCAATAAGAGTAAGCATCGCGGTGATGGGCCGCGAAATCCGTATATTGCTAGCGTTCCGTAAACCACCATTTCAAACAAGCACACAAACGTCACGTTTGATGCCAGACTGCTTCAACGCTTCAGGTCCAATCTTCAGTCTCTATTTTTGGGACCTGGGTCGTTGGAGCGTTCACATGCCCGTCAACGTTCAGCGTCAAAAACGCTTCAACGCTTTAAGTGCGGGTGTCAAAAGCTTCAACGCATCGACGCGGGAAGTTCCTCTTGGGGTTATGATTAGGGTACCCACGTATTTAATATTTTACCCTACTTTAATGAAACTCATATGTGTATCAACCCTGTTGTTCTCCATATAATGCAAAAGTATGGCGTCGTTTGTACGAACACGCAGAACTCTAAGTCTAGGTGGGCGACCCCGGTCAAGAAGTTTGTCAGGTCGTAGCAGGTCCGTGTAACCTTGCACAGTTCAATTTTCGTTTGTCGTTTTTGGTTTCTCAAAATCAAAAATTGAAATTTGACCGTCAATTTTCAATTTTTGATTCTGGGATTACAAAAACAAAAAACGAAAATTGATATTTGACAGTCAATTTTCAATTTTCGTTTTTCGTTTTGATTGACGCAAAAATGAAAATCAAATTTTGAAAATTGCCTCGACTTGTCCGTTTTTCGTTTTTTGATTTTAACTTTGACGTATCAATGTTAAATTTGCACGTGGACAGGTTATAATGTCACTTCCGGTATGACGAGTAGAATAGAAAACGCAAATCGTGTCGTATAAGAGGTGTGGAGCGTGCGAGGCATGTGGCCCACCAGGCCATCCCCGGGAGCCAGTGTATTGATCGATTTGTTAAGGTATCTATGCATTAAATTGCCTTGGTTAGTTGCCCACGGTAGTTCTGGATAAAACAAAGATCGAGGGGTATCCTCCAAATCAAACCAATTATTGAACAGGCTTAGCAAGCTCATTACGCCAAACCACTAGCTGCAATGTTTGAGATGTGACATCGCTGGCATAACTTTGATGTCAGGCTGAAATCGTCATCGAAAGTCAAAGCAAGAACCGCCGGCTTGGGATACCGACATGCTAATTTAAAATAACCTCGGGGGATGAAATGTTCGAGATTGAGGCGAGGACACAAAAACTCACTCGAATCACCAAAATTGTCCAGGTAAACCCTGTGAGAGGATTTACGATTTACCTGGACTTGTGAAGATGCACCAGACAGGTCTGGATAGGTGGCACCCCGCAGTTGTCATTGGTTATTGGCATTGAGGCCTGAGCCAATCAAGACGCAGTCTTAGATTTTCTCATTTCTAAAAATAGATGTTTAGAGTGCTACAAAAGCGAACAGCATTCATGCACACAACCGCTATTTGTTATTGATTTGAAATATACTATTCATAAAGATACCAACAAAGATTTAATACCAATAAGAGTAAGCATCGCGGTGATGGGCCGCGAAATCCGTATATTGCTAGCGTTCCGTAAACCACCATTTCAAACAAGCACACAAACGTCACGTTTGATGCCAGACTGCTTCAACGCTTCAGGTCCAATCTTCAGTCTCTATTTTTGGGACCTGGATCGTTGGAGCGTTCACATGCCCGTCAACGTTCAGCGTCAAAAACGCTTCAACGCTTTAAGTGCGGGTGTCAAAAGCTTCAACGCATCGACGCGGGAAGTTCCTCTTGGGGTTATGATTAGGGTACCCACGTATTTAATATTTTACCCTACTTTAATGAAACTCATATGTGTATCAACCCTGTTGTTCTCCATATAATGCTTCACATCTACTGCACGAATGCCTACTCATTTCTGGACATGCGCAGTTGGCCCATTATAATCTAGCTCGAATGCCTGGCTCCAGGGATCTATCGTGTGGTGACACTCCCATATCTTTCCCCCTACTGGCTTTCCATATTGTGCTGCACACCTGCCTAAACAATCCGATTTGCGCTTTCCATACTACTCCGCGGACCGAAAGTAACATCAGAAGCCTTGCGCGGGATGCGTCAAAGTTAAAGTCAAAAAACGAAAAACAGACAAGTCGAGGCAATTTTCAATATTTGATTTTCATTTTTGCGCGAAGTAAAACGTAAAACGAAAATTGAAAATTGAATGTCAAATTTCAATTTTTGATTCTGAGAAACCGAAAACGAAAAACGAAAATTGAAAATTGACGGTCAAATTTCAATTTTTGATTTTGAGAAACCAAAAACAAAAAAACGAAAATTGAATTGTGCAAGGTTACACGGACCGTAGCACTTGAATTAAAGTACTTCTTGCCGAAATATGGAAGTCTAGATTTAATTGTGGACTCGACGAAATCCAATTACGTTAACAGTAAATCTTTTAGTGTTCTAAGCCCTACAAGTGTTGCGTTATCCGCGGGTGTTGGGATCACTTGGTGTTGAAAAATGGACACTGGATAAGGCGTATGCCGCAAAGTTAGGTATTTTTGGTTTAATTATGAACTGTTTTAGTAAAATGTTGAAAAGGTCAGGCATAGTAAGGGCAGAGACGGTGTGGGGCTTTGCCGTTAGAACATTTGGAGCTATTTTTGTGTGATTCGACTTCTGATTACTCGAGGTTGTTTTCTAAATTTTACAGTTGTTTGCTGGCTATGTCACTCGCTATGATATGATATGGGCATGCTTCAAATTTATGACTCGTAAATTTATTTATTCGAGGAATCGGAAGATTCAGATAGCTGACCGTCTTCTGAGAAGGTCAAAATTATCAGAAATAATGGTACATTGGCCGAAAGAGGTAGTGTTCTTGAAGCTCTATTTACCACTGCTACGAGTGCTCCAGCCGCTAGAGGGAGGCTATACTCCATGGTTTTAACGAGATACACTTCAAGTTTTTGATGTTTTGCATGGAATAATGTTCATTTGATCATATTTAACCGAGCTCGAGAACAAGAGATAAAAGCCGGAGTGGTTGGGGATTAAGTGTCTTTTTCTGCGATAATAAAGCGTATGGCTTGAATACATACGTTCATTCTCGGCTAATGAAGAACTCAAATGGTAGGGGTCATGGAATGCGCTCTTCTTGATCTGTAACTTTTACGATTTCATTTGATCAGAAATAGTTTTGCTGTAAAACAGTTCCAAATTTGATAGTTTCACGATTCTGCTTTTTGATGAAACGACACGTTAATCTTAAAAATCGCACAAACAAGTGGTTTATGGTGTATCGTTGTGAAAAAAGAATGAAATAGTTCATGAGAAAGGCTAAAGAGGTCGGTGATGGCTGCTAGATTCATACATGATATCATTGTTGCAGCCATGAATTGCTTGAGGAAGTGAAAACGTGTTGTATTTGGGTTGAGGTACATGAATTCGAAGCATCATCATTTGTCAACCTCTCAGCGAATCTCAGTGAAATTTCTCAAATTCTGTATCAAGTCAGCAAGGAATGCTCATGTCTATTATTAAGGTAATTGGGCTAAATTACCTAACCTAGTAGGCATTATTTCATTATATTGGTATTTGTTCAACGCAACAAATTTTAGCTAGGCTATTCTACCATAGCCATTACACTATTCAATCCCCGAGGAGGAATTCCCGTCCACTTTCCGTCCAATGTTCGAGATCATTCGAGTCGCGATGGTTGAAAGGTTTGGATTGGAATGTTCAGTGGTCTTTTGCCATGATATCGCCATACGGGCGTGGGTCCATTCACTCCTTACACATGCCTCATTCACTTACTTTATGATTCATTCACTCCAACACCACCACAGCAACGCTGTTAACGCCCGTCTTACCACAATAACGCCCGTCGACGCCAGTATTAACAGAGTTACCCATGTCGATGCCTGTCAACGCCAGTCTTAACACAGTAATTACAAGCGTCTAGTCCGTCATTCATAATCCAGCCGTCGTCCATTAGAGAATATCCGCGTCCATAATCCAAAGACCTATTCCATTTCCATATAACAGTATTAGCACCAAATTCAAAAAGACAAAGTATACATAAACATAGGATTGTTTCCTGCAAGAGAGAAGCGGTCAACAATTTTCAATGATGCCGGCAAGACATCATGATGTTCCAAAATATCAAATCCGTATCGCTGATCAGTATTCTTAATCCATAATATTCGTTATAGAGTCGTCATCTAAAAATGATGTGCCTCAGCCACGCTTTGATTGTGACTGTTCATATGAGTACCATGAGGATCTTGAACTACATGGGTTCATACGGCCCCTAGCCCCGGGTTAAGCGGAATTAGACACAAGTTACGAAACGTAGCGCCATAGATCTTGCACGCTACGTTCGTATTTGCTATCAGCATGCGATATGTATCGCCAAATTTGAGAAACTTTGAGTGGAGGCGCTTGGTGGAATAGCCCTGTTTTATAAGTTTCTGCAACAATGTTTTGAGACGTTGATTAAAATCATCACATTTAACACAGGATCTAGCAAATGCTACTAAGCGAGATATGTATACGCCATATGCAGGTCCAACTGGAATATTACTATCCAGAAAGGGATAGTTTACATGTCGAAATTGTAATCATCTCTTTTATCATAAAGTCGACGAGAGAGAATGCCCGTTTCATTTTTATAGAGATAGAGATCTAAATAAGATGTGCCTGTAGGGCTATCTGTAGTTTCCTTCAAATCCAGTGAAAGTGGATATATATCCTTCACTGCGTCATTTATATAGCGATTGTCCACAGCGAGAAGATCGTCTATATAGCGTTTGGTGAATGAGAAGGAACGGGCTTTGAGTGGATCGGTTTTTGAAAGCGCCAGCATATAGTCATATTCACAAGAGAACAGATACAGGTCAGCCAACAGGGATGCACAATTAGTACCCATTGGAATATCTATATGCTGCTGATATATTGTGTTGCCAAATTTCACATAGGTATTTTTAATGAGAAATTCAAGCAACTCTATAAACAAAGAAACATCCCATGAATGATATCTCTTGTATGTAGTCGAGCTAAAGAATGCTTTATGGCTTCCGACATTAATATATCTACGATCAGGATGACCGTCAACGTATTTTTATACCACACCACGCGAAAGCCCGAGTCAGATATGTCGCACTCAATCCCAACTCTCGGGAGTACTTCGTCAAATTACATGCTAATATAGTCGTGCGTTGTATGAAGCAAATGAACGTTACTGTCCGTTGACGCCCGTCCATAAAGCACCCCTATTCGAAAGACCCACGCGATTTAGGGAGAGAAACAAAGCGGGTTGCTTGTCACATATTTACTCACATCATACCTGAGCTGTGGGGCTGCCTTTGGTGTGTTTACATAAAATTCGCACAGGTGTGAATCACTTAGTCAGCTCTTCTCAGTGTTCCATGAGAATCCGTCCATCCTTCCCAGTCTCAGAAGCGTTTTCTACCTATCCGGGATACTATAAGGGCATCACGCATGACAATTATTGTTGTTTTCGCAATTTGGCTGCATTTGTAGGGTCTCTGTAGGTGGTAAACACATATTCATTTCCAAGGGACGTTTGGGTTTCACGATGGGTCAGTGCGTAGGATATCTCTTCATCTCAAGCGGCAGTAGGCTATATGACTGATTTGCTGACTTGGGGTCGCATGTTTATGTACGCCCGCTGTAAGGTCTGTGCATTCTGTGCTGTTTCCTGAGGGGTCACGTCCAATTAATCGAGGCACTTTCTTGATGCCTTCGAGATGGAACGAGAAATTTCTCGGCTAAAACCGAGAGGGCAGAACCGGGAAGCCTGGCGACGTCTCCCGGTTTGCTCCCGGTTCTATCTCGATCGAAACGTCCCGGTTTTCGAGATGGACACAAAATTAATCGGTAATCTCGAAGGGGGTCCCGGTTTGTATATGTACGTGTTTGTTGCACTTAAATTGGTCGTTTCTTAGATTCTCAGGCGATCAGATTGTTGTGCGGGTATCATAGTTTGGGGGGGGGGGGGCGATCGTCGTATAAGCATATCGCAGCCTAAAATACAATCCCGATAACTGATTGTTTTTTGTTTATGTTATTAAATGTATATCCATTATATGATGTTTCCTGAACCCAATTGAAAGAAAACGTTTCATTTATCTATATAAATTAAGAATATAAAATTGAATGATTTTCTCACACATTGATTGTATGTCTGATTATTATCCGACGCGGAATAAATGACACATCAACTGGATATAATCTGAATAATAATGATAGTGAATCATGCGATAATTATTGTTCCATAATATTGTTTTGAAACGAAACATAGATCGTTTCAACCGAAAAATGAAGTGTGATCGGTGTTTTAGCCTCCGTGTGTAATTCGTTTCATAATTTTGTATTATTCATTGCAGATTTCACTTAACTGAGAATTACTGTCTTGAGATATAGTTCGAGTAAGGAGATTGTACAGTTATATCAACAAAGTTTATTTCTGATATAAGCTTGCCTGGTAGAGGTTAATAATGATAATGATGACAATCGAAACTAGAGGTGTTGATAATTCACACCACAGTCGGTCCGCGGAAACCGTCGGCTTGTAACAACAGTGAATATAGAGAGGGGTTAATTACCTTGAAAGAAAAACTAAGAAAAGTGCTTTTGGTGGGGATTAATAATATATTTCCGTTCTATTATTTATTGCTAGTTTCATGTGTCTAGCAAATTAACTAATTACGGAAAGTAATTACTAAAAGTAATTAGCGCCCAATTAGGCTTTAAATCAACGTTCATGTACATTTTACAACAACAATACCACGTGTTGTCAGTGTGAAACGCTTATATGGAATGCTCAAGCACTTCGATCGCGCGTTTGTTCATATTATCCGATGTCCAATGCATTACCAGCCGCTCCTGTGGTCTTTAAAGCTGCTGTATTTCTGAAAACCGGGGAAACCATTGAAGAAACCAGGTACAATAATTTTTCAAGTCACGATCCTATCAAATAAGTAATATCAACGAAAATCTCCCATTCTGATATACCTTTAAGGGTATATTGGGTATATTGTAGAGCGAGAGAAAAATTCCATGTCTGTAATATGTTGGATATATTTTCCGATCAATAGTTTATACGTACTGGCACCTGTGCCGTTGTAACTGTGTCCACATGTGTTATAATCCAGCTGCATTATCTCCCTTGCATCAGGCCAGCTCAATC
This sequence comes from Hanleya hanleyi, assembly GCA_036873755.1. Lineage (NCBI taxonomy): Eukaryota > Metazoa > Mollusca > Polyplacophora > Lepidopleurida > Hanleyidae > Hanleya > Hanleya hanleyi. The sequence continues at coordinate 12,456 of JAVTVY010020013.1, read as the reverse complement.
CAGTATGTTCAAGCAGGGATTTTAGGTATCAGACCACTAAAAAAATAGTCCCGATCCATTGACCCCCTCAGACAACCTCTGCCAAAGGAGTGAATTGTTTTTTAATATTTTTTTCCTGTTAGTAGGTGATTAGAGTATGATATGTGTTCGGTTTCGCTGTGAGTTTGATTTTAACCCAAGGCCTAATAAAGTGTTGCTAAGAGTTATTATTCGGGTGCTCGCGTACCGCTTTCTGAAAGCAGAGAAAACCAACAAAGATTTAATACCAATAAGAGTACTATTCATAAAGATACCAACAAAGATTTAATACCAATAAGAGTAAGCATCGCGGTGATGGGCCGCGAAATCCGTATATTGCTAGCGTTCCGTAAACCACCATTTCAAACAAGCACACAAACGTCACGTTTGATGCCAGACTGCTTCAACGCTTCAGGTCCAATCTTCAGTCTCTATTTTTGGGACCTGGATCGTTGGAGCGTTCACATGCCCGTCAACGTTCAGCGTCAAAAACGCTTCAACGCTTTAAGTGCGGGTGTCAAAAGCTTCAACGCATCGACGCAGGAAGTTCCTTTTGGGGTTATGATTAGGGTACCCACGTATTTAATATTTTACCCTACTTTAATGAAACTCATATGTGTATCAACCCTGTTGTTCTCCATATAATGCTTCACACCTACTGCACGAATGCCTACTCATTTCTGGACATGCGCAGTTGGCCCATTATAATCTAGCTCGAATGCCTGGCTCCAGGCATCTATCGTGTGGTGACACTCCCATATCTTTCCCCCTACTGGCTTTCCATATTGTGCTGCACACCTGCCTAAACAATCCGATTTGCGCTTTCCATACTACTCCGCGGACCGAAAGTAACATCAGAAGCCTTGCGCGGGATGCGTCAAAGTTAAAGTCAAAAAACGAAAAACAGACAAGTCGAGGCAATTTTCAATATTTGATTTTCATTTTTGCGCGAAGTAAAACGTAAAACGAAAATTGAAAATTGAATGTCAAATTTCAATTTTTGATTCTGAGAAACCGAAAACGAAAAACGAAAATTGAAAATTGACGGTCAAATTTCAATTTTTGATTTTGAGAAACCAAAAACAAAAAAACGAAAATTGAATTGTGCAAGGTTACACGGACCGTAGCACTTGAATTAAAGTACTTCTTGCCGAAATATGGAAGTCTAGATTTAATTGTGGACTCGACGAAATCCAATTACGTTAACAGTAAATCTTTTAGTGTTCTAAGCCCTACAAGTGTTGCGTTATCCGCGGGTGTTGGGATCACTTGGTGTTGAAAAATGGACACTGGATAAGGCGTATGCCGCAAAGTTAGGTATTTTTGGCTTAATTATGAACTGTTTTAGTAAAATGTTGAAAAGGTCAGGCATAGTAAGGGCAGAGACGGTGTGGGGCTTTGCCGTTAGAACATTTGGAGCTATTTTTGTGTGATTCGACTTCTGATTACTCGAGGTTGTTTTCTAAATTTTACAGTTGTTTGCTGGCTATGTCACTCGCTATGATATGATATGGGCATGCTTCAAATTTATGACTCGTAAATTTATTTATTCGAGGAATCGAAAGATTCAGATAGCTGACCGTCTTCTGAGAAGGTCAAAATTATCAGAAATAATGGTACATTGGCCGAAAGAGGTAGTGTTCTTGAAGCTCTATTTACCACTGCTTTGATCAGTCATGTGATGTTGAATAAAGACAGGGGACCCCGCTACGAGTGCTCCAGCCGCTAGAGGGAGGCTATACTCCATGGTTTTAACGAGATACACTTCAAGTTTTTGATGTTTTGCATGGAATAATGTTCATTTGATCATATTTAACCGAGCTCGAGAACAAGAGATAAAAGCCGGAGTGGTTGGGGATTAAGTGTCTTTTTCTGCGATAATAAAGCGTATGGCTTGAATACATACGTTCATTCTCGGCTAATGAAGAACTCAAATGGTAGGGGTCATGGAATGCGCTCTTCTTGATCTGTAACTTTTACGATTTCATTTGATCAGAAATAGTTTTGCTGTAAAACAGTTCCAAATTTGATAGTTTCACGATTCTGCTTTTTGATGAAACGACACGTTAATCTTAAAAATCGCACAAACAAGTGGTTTATGGTGTATCGTTGTGAAAAAAGAATGAAATAGTTCATGAGAAAGGCTAAAGAGGTCGGTGATGGCTGCTAGATTCATACATGATATCATTGTTGCAGCCATGAATTGCTTGAGGAAGTGAAAACGTGTTGTATTTGGGTTGAGGTACATGAATTCGAAGCATCATCATTTGTCAACCTCTCAGCGAATCTCAGTGAAATTTCTCAAATTCTGTATCAAGTCAACAAGGAATGCTCATGTCTATTATTAAGGTAATTGGGCTAAATTACCTAACCTAGTAGGCATTATTTCATTATATTGGTATTTGTTCAACGCAACAAATTTTAGCTAGGCTATTCTACCATAGCCATTACACTTTTCAATCCCCGAGGAGGAATTCCCGTCCACTTTCCGTCCAATGTTCGAGATCATTCGAGTCGCGATGGTTGAAAGGTTTGGATTGGAATGTTCAGTGGTCTTTTGCCATGATATCGCCATACGGGCGTGGGTCCATTCACTCCTTACACATGCCTCATTCACTTACTTTATGATTCATTCACTCCAACACCACCACAGCAACGCTGTTAACGCCCGTCTTACCACAATAACGCCCGTCGACGCCAGTATTAACAGAGTTACCCATGTCGATGCCTGTCAACGCCAGTCTTAACACAGTAATGACCGTCAACGTATTTTTATACCACACCACGCGAAAGCCCGAGTCAGATATGTCGCACTCAATCCCAACTCTCGGGAGTACTTCGTCAAATTACATGCTAATATAGTCGGGCGTTGTATGAAGCAAATGAACGTTACTGTCCGTTGACGCCCGTCCATAAAGCACCCCTATTCGAAAGACCCACGCGATTTAGGGAGAGAAACAAAGCGGGTTGCTTGTCACATATTTACTCACATCATACCTGAGCTGTGGGGCTGCCTTTGGTGTGTTTACATAAAATTCGCACAGGTGTGAATCACTTAGTCAGCTCTTCTCAGTGTTCCATGAGAATCCGTCCATCCTTCCCAGTCTCAGAAGCGTTTTCTACCTATCCGGGATACTATAAGGGCATCACGCATGACAATTATTGTTGTTTTCGCAATTTGGCTGCATTTGTAGGGTCTCTGTAGGTGGTAAACACAAATTCCTTTCCAAGGGACGTTTGGGTTTCACGATGGGTCAGTGCGTAGGATATCTCTTCATCTCAAGCGGCAGTAGGCTATATGACTGATTTGCTGACTTGGGGTCGCATGTTTATGTACGCCCGCTGTAAGGTCTGTGCATTCTGTGCTGTTTCCTGAGGGGTCACGTCCAATTAATCGAGGCACTTTCTTGATGCCTTCGAGATGGAACGAGAAATTTCTCGGCTAAAACCGGGAGGGCAGAACCGGGAAGCCTGGCGACGTCTCCCGGTTTGCTCCCGGTTCTATCTCGATCGAAACGTCCCGGTTTTCGAGATGGACACAAAATTGATCGGTAATCTCGAAGGGGGTCCCGGTTTGTATATGTACGTGTTTGTTGCACTTAAATTGGTCGTTTCTTAGATTCTCAGGCGATCAGATTGTTGTGCGGGTATCATAGTTTGGGGGGGGGGGGGCGATCGTCGTATAAGCATATCGCAGCCTAAAATACAATCCCGATAACTGATTGTTTTTTGTTTATGTTATTAAATGTATATCCATTATATGATGTTTCCTGAACCCAATTGAAAGAAAACGTTTCATTTATCTATATAAATTAAGAATATAAAATTGAATGATTTTCTCACACATTGATTGTATGTCTGATTATTATCCGACGCGGAATAAATGACACATCAACTGGATATAATCTGAATAATAATGATAGTGAATCATGCGATAATTATTGTTCCATAATATTGTTTTGAAACGAAACATAGATCGTTTCAACCGAAAAATGAAGTGTGATCGGTGTTTTAGCCTCCGTGTGTAATTCGTTTCATAATTTTGTATTATTCATTGCAGATTTCACTTAACTGAGAATTACTGTCTTGAGATATAGTTCGAGTAAGGAGATTGTACAGTTATATCAACAAAGTTTATTTCTGATATAAGCTTGCCTGGTAGAGGTTAATAATGATAATGATGACAATCGAAACTAGAGGTGTTGATAATTCACACCACAGTCGGTCCGCGGAAACCGTCGGCTTGTAACAACAGCGAATATAGAGAGGGGTTAATTACCTTGAAAGAAAAACTAAGAAAAGTGCTTTTGGTGGGGATTAATAATATATTTCCGTTCTATTATTTATTGCTAGTTTCATGTGTCTAGCAAATTAACTAATTACGGAAAGTAATTACTGAAAGTAATTAGCGCCCAATTAGGCTTTAAATCAACGTTCATGTACATTTTACAACAACAATACCACGTGTTGTCAGTGTGAAACGCTTATATGGAATGCTCAAGCACTTCGATCGCGCGTTTGTTCATATTATCCGATGTCCAATGCATTACCAGCCGCTCCTGTGGTCTTTAAAGCTGCTGTATTTCTGAAAACCGGGGAAACCATTGAAGAAACCAGGTACAATAATTTTTCAAGTCACGATCCTATCAAATAAGTAATATCAACGAAAATCTCCCATTCTGATATACCTTCAGAAAAAAACCCATATAAATTGCGCTGTCAGAGAAAGTATGCGATTACAGATCTCTAGACTGAATGACAAAATAATGCTAAAAGAATCATGTTCACTTTACTTCATTATCCATGGCTTAATGCGTATGTGCTCGCCGAGATTAGTCTCGGTGCCACAGAGAAGTAAATATAGAGCGAGCATACGCCTTCTGAATGGCTCAAACCTTCATTTGAAGGCATCTCGATTCCATTCTCGAAGCAAGTCGATTTATTTCGAGGGGGTTCGAGATGGGCTTTTACTTCGAGGGAAAATCGGGAGCAAACTGGGACGACAATCGATAGCGATAAACCGAGACCCTTCGAGACGAGATATTTATCGGTTTTACTCGTTTATCGAGAAACCCTCTCGGTCGATTGGACGTGACCCCTTAGTAACCGCAACGTGTGCATCAAACAGCCTGTCACGATACGTTCCCAAAATGATGGTTCCCCTTCTTTCTTTTTTTTTGTCGCTCATAATTTCGCTTCCCTGAGGGAAGATAACACTGTCAACACCAGCAAAAGTGCTTTCATTCTGACTTTCAGAGTAGGCCCAATTACAAGTGTCTGATCCGTCATTCATAATCCCGCTATCGTCCATAAAAGAATATCCGTGTCCATAATCCAAAGACCTTCTCCACATTCCAATAAACAGCATTAGCACCAAATTCTAAAAGGCAATCTTAGTATACATAAACATAAGATAGTTTCCTGCAAGAGAGAAGCGGTCAGCAGTTTTCAATGATGCCGGAAAGACATCATGATGTTCCAAAATAACTAATCCGTATCGCTGATCAGTGTTTTTAATCCATATGATATTCGTTGTAAACACGTCATCTAGAGACTGATGTGTCTCAGTCATGCTTTGAATGCGATTGTTCATATGAGCACCATGAGGATCTTGATTTACATGGGTTCATACGGCCTCTAGCCCCAGGTTAAGCGGAATTAGACACAATTTACGAAACGTAACGCCATAGATCTTGCACTCTACGCTCGTTTGCAATCATCATGCGATATGTATCGACAAATTTGGGAAACTTTGAGTGGAGGCGTTCACATCAGTGGGATAATCGGCGTCTTCGTTCCCATGCCAGTTCTGCCGGTCCCTCATCATATCGTACTATCTGTTGAACGTTCTCCCGGGCTCAGAATAAGAATGACGGGCTGACCGTCAAGGTAGAACTGTGTTAGTCTTCGGAATAGGGTTGCTCTTTTGACAGGCCTCAGTCGGTGTTGAAGAACAGCCAACGCGAGAATAGGCATTAGGTGCGAGACTTGCGTGTTTTTCCGAGATTTTGGGAGAAAATGTATTAAGGATGTTACTACGTTAAGAAGACCATAGACGGACATTACTCTGTTGAAAAGAGCGTAGACAGGCGTTACTTAGTTGGTTGGCGGTTCTGTGATGGCGGTTGACCCTGCGTGCGTGAATGAGTAAATGAGGAAGTAGTTGTACCCCACACAGACTTATCATAGGAAAACGTCCAAATCTATTCGGTATGACCCAATGAATGACTGGATATTAAATACTTAGGAGATTGCTCAATAATGGCTTTAGGCGAACCCAATGTTAACAACAATCGGGGGATGTGATCCAAGCCCTGAGCGACTACTCCACCCTCTGCACTGTACAGTGACTGGAATTACAAACTCTGAAAGCTTAACATGCTAATGTATTTCATAGATGTTTTCTGCCTGGCCTCCTCTACACAGATACCCATCTGGTGAGTACTGATTGCTTTGTCGACTGTTTTTTTCACTTGGCTGTAGATCGGGGTATAGCCGAGGACAGGTTGTATCTCCAAAATAGCGTGCGTATTGACACAAACCATCTGTCACCTCTGAGTGTCAGTTGTCGACAGGCCAATTCCTATTCAACACTGGCGAATACACAGCCCTTTTATAGATCTGCGTCTCGATTGTTGGTGCTCCTAATAGCATGTAAGATACTGGTTTTGGTGTTCGCACTGTCAGAAACTGAAGCTTCTTCAGCCTTGGAACAACGTATGTGGGCCAAATCCTTATACACAAATAAAGAAGAAGGCCACTTCTTCCATGGAATCCAACATCCATTAAAGCGCAGGTGGTGCTTCGGCCAAGTTGTAGTTTATGTCGACTGGCTGGAATCGTTCATGGTAATACGAAGGCGCACAACTATCTCATTTGTTGTTATAACTTTATTTTCATACTTCATGCTTTTGATTGTAAGTGTGAGTGCTGTTTTTCAGAGGTTGAATGTTATAGCTTATATTACTGGAATATGATTCTACTTCAGGGTGCATACATTGAAGTTCCATTTCCTGGTGCGACATGAGGACAATATCGTCTGCACAAGTAACATGCTGTAAGGAGATATGTCCAATGGTATAGCTCCGTCATGATGTCCAGGGCCCACCTTGGCGTACTCCTTGCTTGATCATAAACTTCTCTGAGACAAGTTCCTCCCAGTTGACGTTTGTAGACAGGTCATAATACATGTTTAACAACAGCCACGTGTTGAGACCCTCAAAATAAAGTTTGCTGAGAAGGGATCCATGGTTAACCACATCAGAGAACTTCTCCGCGTCTGAGAACGAAACGAAAAGTGGGGTCTCTTTTGTTGCTTATTCTCCAGGGAGGAATCTGTCAGAAGAAAATCATTGTTGGTCGATGAGGAACGAGTATACCCTCTTTGTAGTTTTGATCGGGATTTTCGTAGGTTGGGACTCTTTTGGTTACCATGAATTATTTCTAGAACTAACTATATTTCTGTAGCAAATGCCACAATGATTCCACTGAGATACTTGGGGATACTTTCTTGTGAACTGGCGACTGGATTCCTTCTTCAAGGGACTCTGGAACTTTCCTTTGAGAAAGGCTAGTGTTGATCAGCGTTGCTAGATATTCCGCAACACAGTCGTCTCCATATTTAATGTGCACATTGGTGAGACCATCACAGTCTGGGACTTTATGTTCTTTCATTTTCTTAATTGTGTTTCTTACTTCTTGGTTAGTGGCGAGTATCAAGATTAACAAAGGTCTGGATTTCAGATGTGACTATGCAGTCTGTGTAGGTGATGTAATGTAATGCTTTATTTAATTTTATGAGAATTATGCACAGCCACAAGGCTACGAGGCACTCTCCTGAGATAGCATACATATAATAATTTACATATAGAGAAAAACACAATAAATTGTTAAAAAAATGATTATAAAAGACAAAATAATGATTTACATATATACATAGGGACTACTTTTGGAAGTTGAAAAGCCAGTGTTCTTGGAGACAGGGTGTGCCCACAGAGTTTTTTTTGGAAGCTGAATAGCCAGTGTTCTTGGAGACAAAGTGTATCCACAGAGTTTAATAGATTTTGTACATAGATCAAGTTAGCGCTGATGTGTTTAACATTAAGAGTTTCAATAATCACTCTGCTTCTCTTGACGGGCACAGTTCTTCTGTACATATTTTGATCGGTTTCCCTCTGGTTGTTGAGGCACGGCCGTTCCCTGCAAATGGAAGATATGCTACTGTTGTGTCAAGAAAGAAAGATCAAGAAAATCTATGGGTTGAGTATGATGAAGTGATCTGAGTAGTTTCCGCAGTTGGTAGTTGTAGGTATGGTGTCTCAGATGGCATAGATAAATATATCTACATCAGGTCTTGGCATTTCCGGAGACATTTGGCAGGCCTCGAGCTTGGAAGGTCGCCTGATGTTACGTTTAGTATCTCATTTTGAGTCACACCAATATGATGTTTGATTGGGTGGGGTGTCTGATTGTCTCATGAGAGAGAGAGAGAGAGAGAGTTAAGGTTTCATCGGAGAGAGAGTTAAGGTTTCATCGGAGAGAGAGTTAAGGTTTCATCGGGATGAGTGCAAAGTACTTCTGTGGTAGGGTTGTTTATTTTTGCTATTCTATCTTCTACCGTTGGCGTATCGTACTTCATTCCAATGATTATTTGAGTTTGGTCCATGTTAGTCCATCTTTACAAGTGGGGGACCAGACAGATAGTGGTGGTCAAGTAGTACGGCGATATATGGATTAAACATTGTTGTATTCCGTTGCCAGGGGCGATACATCATAAGTGGCATCATAAACTGAGGTTTATATTTCTGTGGGGGTGGACAAGCGTCTACACAACCGAACGAGAGATCCTGAAGGATCTTGGCGCCCACCATTGTCCGATAATTGTAAGCTAATGACTAGAGGATCTTTTTGTCCATTGTTACTAAGTACAAACGATTGATTTGCAATTTTGTTTAGAGAATTTCGAATCTGAGCGAAAAAGATCGGAAAAGGTCACTGAAAAACACCAAGATATAATCTAAGTTTCAGGAGTTTCAAGATTTCTAGAAACTGTACTTATGTCGGTTGTTATAATACAGGAGAAATGAGCAAAGTGAAAGTGAATGTACATGTACGGAGGATTCTTCGCCTTTGTTTCGTAGTATTTTTTTTAGTTATTTTTTTTGCACGTGTCATCATTGGGTACTGGAAGCGAAGACCAATCTCTTTGACACTTTGGCATGAGCTATGAAACATACTTAAGATTTTATAATTAAGAACGAGTGCTAATTCTGTTCTGTTTATACGGCTATTTTGAGATATCTCTTTTAAGATACCATGCCTGAAAATAGTAAGATGGTACACTACTTAACACTGAAGGGATCCGGTCTGCGCAGTAATGTTGAAACTTCGAAAGTGCCTGAATCCTGATTATCTCCCTTGGATCGAAACATGCAGTAGTCTACAGTTGTCGAGTTGTGACGTTAAGTCACAAGAGTGACGTCCCTTCATGTAGCCGACCCGCCGGCAGACGAAAGGGTGGAGCAGTTCACTTGCTACTGCATGGACTAAAGAAAGCTGATTTAAAATTTGAAGAAATACATTTTAATTCCGAATTATTTGAACTCCTTGATATGGAAGGTGAAGGTATGGATATTCTCTATAGTCAATATATAGAATATGCCCCAGCGTTTGATCCACCGACTCTATGATGCAACGTCACAACTCGAGAATACCGAATTAATTTGAAGCGTAACTTGGATTTTCGAATCGGACCAAAAAAGGTATTTTGCACTACTAGGCCCCATGTGGGACCTGTGTATCAAATTTCAGAAAGATCCACGAAATATTTCCTGAGAATTCACGGTAACAATGTTTCAAGGGGAAATTCAAGATGGCCGCCTTGTGGCAATATTGGATTTTCGATTCGAACCGAAAAAGGTATCTTGCACAACTAGACTATAAGGGGAACCTGTGTACCAAATTTGAGAAAGATCCATGCAGTACTTCCTGAGAAATCATGATAACAACTTTGCATGGGAAAATCCAAGATGGAATTTCGAATCGGACCAGAAAAGGTATCTTGCACAATTGAACCTGTGTATCAAATTTGAGAAAGATCCAGGCAGTATTTCCTGACAAATCATGATAAAAAAATTTCATGGGTAAGTCTAAGATGGCCGCCTGGTGACCATATTGGATTTTCGATTCGGACCGAACAAGGCATCTTGCATATCGAGACCCTAAGGGGAATCTGTGTACCAAAATTGAGAAAGATCCATGCGGTAGTTCCTAAGACATGACGATAAAGTTTCATGGGGAAATCCAAGATGGCTGCCTGGTGGCTATACTGGATTTTCAAATTGTACCAGGAAAGGTATCTTGCACAACTAGATCCCAAGGGGAACCTGTGTACCAAATTTGAGAAAGATCCATTCAGTAGTTCCTGAGAAATCGCGATAAGGTTTCATGGGAAAATCCAATATGGCTGCCTGGTGGCCATATTGGTTTTTCGAATCGGACCGAAAAAGGTATCTTGCACAACTAGACCCTAAGGGGAACCTGTGTACCAAATTTGAGAAAGATCCATACAGTACTTCCTGAGAAATGACGATAACAAAGTTTCATGGGGAAATCCAAGATGGCTGCCTTGTGGCCATATTGGACTTTCGAATCGGACCAGAAAAGGTATCTTGCACAACTAGACCCCAAGGGGAACCTGTATACCAAATTTGAGAAAGATCCATGCAGTAGTTCCTGAGAAATCGTGATAACACGGTTTCATGGGGAAATCCAAGATGGCTGCCTGGTGGCCATATTGGTTTTTCGAATCGGACCGAAAAAGGTATCTTGCACAACTAGACCCCAAGGGGAACCTGTGTACCAAATTTTAGAAAGATCCATGCAGTAGTTCCTGAGAAATCGCGATAACAAGGTTTCATGGAGAAATTCAAGATGGCTACCTTGTGGCCATATTGGATTTTCGATTGGGACTGAAAAAGGTATCTTGCAAAACTAGACCCCAAGGGGAACTTGTGTACCAAATTTGAGAAAGATCCATACAGTACTTCCTGAGAAATGACGATAACAAAGTTTCATTGGGAAATCCAAGATGGCTGCCTGGTGGCCATATTGGATTTTCGAATCGGACCAGAAAAGTTATCTTGCACAACTAGACTCCAAGGGGAACCTGTGTAGCAAATTTGAGAAAGATCCATGCAGTAGTTCCTGAGAAATTGCAATAACAAGGTTTCAAAGGGAAATCCAAGATGGCTGCCTGGTGGCCATATTGGATTTTCGAATTGGACCAAAAAAGGTATCTTGCACAACTAGACCCCAAGGGGAACCTGTGTACCAAATTTGAGAAAGATCCATGCAATACTTCCTGAGAAATGACAATAACAAAGTTTCATGGGGAAAATCCAAGATGGCTTCCTGGTGGCCATATTGGATTTTCGAATCGGACCAGAAAAGGTATCTTGCACAACTAGACCCCAAGGGGAACCTGTGTACCAAATTTGAGAAAGATCCATGGAGTAGTTCCTGAGAAATCGCGATAACAAGGTTTCATGGGGAAATCCAAGATGGCTGCCTGGTGGCCATATTGGATTTTCGAATCGGACCAAAAAAGGTATCTTGCACAACTAGACCCCAAGGGGGACCTGTGTACCAAATTTGAGAAAGATCCATGCAGTTCTTCCTGAGAAATGACGATAACAATGTTTCATGGGGAAATCCAAGATGGCTGCCTGGTGGCCATATTGGATTTTCGAATCGGACCAGAAAAGGTATCTTGCATAACTAGACCCCAAGGGGAACCTGTGTACCAAATTTGAGAAAGATCCATGCAGTAGTTCCTGAGAAATCGCGATAACAAGGTTTCATGGGGAAATCCAAGATGGCTGCCTGGTGGCCATATTGGATTTTCGAATCGGACCAGAAAAGGTATCTTGCACAACTAGAACCCAAGGGGAACCTGTGCACCAAATTTGAGAGAGATCCATGCAGTAGTTCCCGAGAAATCGCGATAACAAGGTTTCATGGGGAAACCCAAGATGGCTGCCTGGTGGCCATATTGGATTTTCGAATCGGACCAGAAAAGGTATCTTGCACAACTAGACCCCAAGGGGAACCTGTGTACCAAATTTGAGAGAGATCCATGCAGTAGTTGCTGAGAAATCGCGATAACAAGGTTTCATGGGAAAATCCAAGATGGCTGGCTGGTGGCCATATTGGATTTTCGAATCGGACCAGAAAAGGTATCTTGCACAACTAGACCCCAAGGGGAACCTGTGTACCAAATTTGAGAAAGATCCATGCAGTAGTTCCTGAGAAATCGCGATAACAAGGTTTCATGGGGAAATCCAAGATGGCTGCCTGGACCAAAAAAGGTTTCTTGCACAACTAGACCCCAAGGGGAACCTGTGTACCAAACTTGAGAAAGATCCATGCAGTAGTTCC
>JAVTVY010020012.1:0-72920 GCA_036873755.1 Hanleya hanleyi | reverse complement strand
ATTTTTTAAACATTTCACATTTAAATTTACTTGTACGTACCACAGAATTGGTAGCAACAAAGTTTCCTAGTTCAATGTCTCCTGGCAGAGTCAACTTCATACAATTCTTCCTAAGACTGCCAGTAAATCTGTAACAGATGGAAAGAATAGCTACTTGCAGCAAAAATTCATTTTAGTCCTAATAAATTCGATTGCTCCATAAAATCATTAAAATAATGAAGACATATAATGGATTATGTCCAAAATTTAGATCATTTTGTCAACTTCCTGTTCTAATAAATTTGATTTCATGGTGAAAAATTTCACTTCCTGCAACTGAATTATTAGAGAATTTACTAAAATATGCACACGGCCCAGTATTGTGTTCTCATCAGTTAATCTGAAAATGGATTCTGTATGGGATCATTTAACAAACAGAGATGATATTATGGTAATCCCTCTAATCACAGAAAGTTCCCCACCATAACATCTGGGTGTAATCAAATTAACAAACTGGTCTAAAATCTTGCAGATAGTCCCATTATTTCTTTGCTACTTCAACGATTAAAGGAATAGTAAACTCTGTGTAAACTCATGCTAGACATGACAGAATTATGCCATCAGATTCCAAAAACACGGGTAGAAAAAATTAACAAAATTCTACAGCTGAGTAGACACCGATTTATCGTTCACACTTTAACACTTTATGATCTGTGACATGTTGGAATGACTGTGACGTTTGTGGGCCATACTATTTTTATGTAGATGGCGCTGCGACAAATATGCCTTTGTCATCCGGGCTCTATCCCATAAGGTAAAGCATTAAACAACAACAACGGCAACATTAGCAGCGTTTCTTCTACTGCTATCGGGTGATGTGGCCTGATATTCTTGCCTCAGAAAGAGAGCTTGTGAAATCATATGCAAAATGCCACATGTCAACCTGTATATCAATTCGACATTCATATATCACGATCCTCATAATCGTCTCGGAGCGTAAAGAAAGGTCCACCGATCTGTCAAAAGCCATCGACACAATAATTTACAATTGGTCTCCATGTTATTAGCTACTCTGGCTTGGGCCCAACTACGTCACAGGAATAATGTCAGGTGATATTTAAAGGATTTTCATTGGCTAACGGCTCTCGGGCTTGCTAAAATGGCGACCTCCACCGATTATTGATCTGGGCAATAATTCTGATGTTCAAAATGATCTCATTCATTCGGAATTACTAGAAAAGCTGATTTGTTTTGTTTTTCGAATACTAATGATATAGTTCTTTCGATATACGTATGCATCATCTTAGGGTTTTCTATTCCTTTAAGAGAGCGACCACATTTATTATTAGAAAAGCCAATTGAATTTTGTTCCCAAAATTGGAGATGATTGAATTTTGATCACAGGATTGTATTATTAGAGGGATTACCACATTTTCTAAAAAACTTTATTACACATTTATAATGTTTAGTCCAAATTGGTTTGACTTCTCATATACCCAAAATAAAACAATAACCCACAGAACTATTAACATATAGAGTATGGCCATACTGGAGGACTGGGTGCCATGCTGGACTAGTAGATGTCCGACACAGACAAGAGGTAGTCAACCCGGAGAAAGGGATGACCAACCAGGAGAAAGGGATGGCCTGTATGGAGGAGTATGGCCATACTGGAGGACTGGCTGGCCATACTGGACTAGTAGATGACCAACACAGACAAGAGGTGGCCAACCCGGAGAAAGGGATGGCCTGTATAGAGGAGTATGGCCATACTGGAGGACTGGCTGGCCATACTGGACTAGTAGATGACCAACACAGACAAGAGGTGGCCAACCCGGAGAAAGGGATGGCCAACCTGGAGAAAGGGATGGCCTGTATGGAGGAGTATGGCCTGTATGGAGGAGTATGGCCATACTGGAGGACTGGCTGGCCATACTGGGCTAGTAGATGACCAACACAGACAAGAGGTGGCCAACCCAGAGAAAGGGATGGCCAACCCGGAGAAAGGGATGGCCTGTATAGAGGAGTATGGCCATACTGGAGGACTGGCTGGCCATACTGGACTAGTAGATGACCAACACAGACAAGAGGTGGCCAACCCGGAGAAAGGGATGGCCAACCTGAGAAAGGGATGGCCAACCTGGAGAAAGGGATGGCCTGTATGGAGGAGTATGGCCTATATGGAGGAGTATGGCCATACTGGAGGACTGGCTGGCCATACTGGACTAGAAGATGACCAACACAGACAAGAGGTGGCCAACCCGGAGAAAGGGATGACCAACCAGGAGAAAAGGATGGCCTGTATGGAGGAGTATGGCCATACTGGAGGACTGGCTGGCCATACTGGACTAGTAGATGACCAACACAGACAAGAGGTGGCCAACCCGGAGAAAGGGATGGCCTGTATAGAGGAGTATGGCCATACTGGAGGACTGGCTGGCCATACTGGACTAGTAGATGACCAACACAGACAAGAGGTGGCCAACCCGGAGAAAGGGATGGCCAACCTGGAGAAAGGGATGGCCTGTATGGAGGAGCATGGCCATACTGGAGGACTGGCTGGCCATACTGGACTAGTAGATGACCCACACAGACAAGAGGTGGCCAACCTGGAGAAAAGGATGGCCTGTATGGAGGAGTATGGCCATACTGGAGGACTGGCTGGCCATACTGGACTAGTAGATGACCAACACAGACAAGAGGTGGCCAACCCAGAGAAAGGGATGGCCAACCCGGAGAAAGGGATGGCCTGTATAGAGGAGTATGGCCATACTGGAGGACTGGCTGGCCATACTGGACTAGTAGATGACCAACACAGACAAGAGGTGGTCAACCCGGAGAAAGGGATGGCCAACCTGGAGAAAGGGATGGCCTGTATAGAGGAGTATGGCCATACTGGAGGACTGGCTGGCCATACTGGACTAGTAGATGACCAACACAGACAAGAGGTGGCCAACCCGGAGAAAGGGATGGCCAACATGGAGAAAGGGATGGCCATCCCCAGTAGGCAGGTATGAGCTGTATGGAGGAGTATGCATGGCCATACTGGACAAGGCCATGCTGTTAAAGTAGTAGATAATCATGGATAATTAGACAATCCTGAACAAGTCCAGAAATAACAAACTCTCATAATAGATATAATCGGTACTGTACCAAATATACCTATAATTTAATCTGAAATGTGATATTTAATTTAATTGTTGCCATAACACAAAATATTTACAAGATAGTGTATGTCCCTGAGAGGGCAAAATTGAACCATTGGCCTTCCTGTTCATTGTTTCACTCGTGGTCTATTTCAAATACTGCATATGGTGTATTTCATGTACCCCATGGTGTTTACCTCCTTTCTATCAGATGAGGTGCAAAGTAGGCGGACCTTCCAAATTGAATTTGAATGGTCAGTGGATGAACCATGAGACATTGTTATCATGATATTAAACTCTTGATACAATATCCTGCAGCATTTCATACACTGTTCAGTGTCTATATATCATTTGGCTTTTTTGTCCAAAGATAAGCTGATATCGGCCCTATAAGCGGTGGGAAAGACTTGTCATGTGTCACCTTAGTGATGGATATGAATATACACAATGCGGTATTTGACTTGTGTAGTAAACAAACTGTAAGGAAACAATCAGTGTAAAATCGAGGAGTCATTAGATGAATTGGAACATTCATGAATATCATGCATAAGCTTACTTCACCATACATTGTAAATAAAGATTATTTAATTTTATAAGGTCATTACCATATAAATAATACAAACCTGGAGCTGTTCCTTCTTTCTTTTCTCTTTCTGATTTTTTTTTCTGTCTGTACCAAAGTGGCAATCCATCAACTTCTTCCCAACAACCATAAAAGGGAAACCATCAAAACTAACACGACAGTTGATGACATCACGACGATCTTCCCAATAGATATTGTGACTTTCAAGACCTGCAACAAGAACATACCAGAACATGTAGTACAGATGTAATTTAGACTTCATCAATATAGTATGAATACATGTATAACATAAAGGTATTTCTCAAGTGGAGTGGTGGGGGGGGGGGAGGATATACATGGCATCAATACAAACTGCAGGGATGACATCACAGTTATCACAGCCATTATTCAATGGCAGACCTGTTACATGTATACAGGGATTCATACACGTCGGTTTTTGCCACCGGTATTCGGTGGCAAAATTCACTAGGAAACTCTATACATGATGACAATACCCAGAAAATAATTCTGGCTGTATAGTCCATGGTCTGATGTGTGTCAAGTATAAGTTCATGAAGCCAATCATTATAAGGTCGCTGATAAATAATGGCTCGTTTCCCGTAACCAGTCCTCATCTACATGTATATTTTGAGGGCAAATAATTAAAATCCATGAGGGATTAACTTTTTATGAGTAAAACTTGCTGATTTTCTTCATATTTGTATACAATTGGTTTGCAAGTTAATAATTAATAATTATTGCACTCAGCATGTGTATTTTTACAAGCAAGGTTATGAGAAACCAACAATTAACAGTGGCTTCATCATACTTAAAATTTGACCCACTGATCCAGAAAAAATAAGTCAATCTCACTGATTTTTAACAGACTTTGGTGTTCCTAGGCATACATGTACATGTAATCATATGTTGGTAACACTGAATTTATGATAAATTGACACAGTTTGACACAGTGACCTGGACATTGACACAGTGACCTGGAAAAATGTGTATCCATATCACTGATATTCAATAGGCCTCTGATCTGCGACCAAATTGCATGAATATTGTAAGTTTGCCCTAGCATCTAGTCATTCTTGAGATATGGTGGTAAATGAGATATCGAAGACGTAGAGACAGATGTACATGACGACGATATTAACAGGACTGATACGCATGCACGAGGACTGAAAATTGGACCTGATATATTGCTGAAAATCTGTGACCAACGAAATATGACGGGTTATTCTTGACAAAAGTTTTTCATCTACTCAATTTCTGAATACAATAAAACTCAATTTTTTTCGCGCGCCTTCGGCGCGCTAAATAATGCCTAAAACTCAATTTTTCCCGATTTTCATCGAATGAAGTATGAAAACTCAATTTTTCCCAATTTTCATCGAATGAAGTGCGAAAACTCAATTTTTAGTGCCTTTTCATCTTAGAAATAGGAATAGCATGCAAAAAAAATACATGCAATACCCAAAAAAAAAGAGATTGTGTACGGGCGTTTCAGAGGTATATTTCTTCCAGTGTAAATCTAAATGATGAAAAATTCTTCTGTGCTTGAAAACAGCTGATGCATACACAGGTTTGCAGTATGCATCTCAAATGTCAGTTGTATGGCCAACATTTTGGTTGGCTTTCAGAAAAATGAAAATAAAATGCGCCCTCCATCACGTTTTTTTTCACCCCCTCTACAACATTGTGTTGTTGTTGTTGCGCAGCAATACCGAACCGACGTGTTGTGAAACTCAAAGTTCTTGTCTCGCATTTTCGATTACATAATCTATTACAAAATCTATTCATGGAGACACTTTACATTTCTTGACATCTGGCAGCTCTACTTTCACTTTCAGCGACGTGCAAATGCCTGCGTCTGACTCTCCCCATTTACTGGAGTTTATTATTGATCATCGACGAGGAGTCAACTGTATGAATGTCTCCATGCATAGATCTTTATTCAGTTCTTTATTTTTCTAAGTTCAGTTTTTCAGCATTTTAACTGTTACGCTGCGGCGAGTTGTTCAAACGGCTGTCGTCTTTCTATACGAAAAATGCGACGAGCCGCGAGTACAGCGATGTACCATTCTGAAATCGTTTTTTCAAATTTACCAAGCATGAAACTCGATAAAAACCATACATATATTGTTAGCTAAGCCTGATTTGATTTCTTGAATGTAAACTTGATATTCTGTCTCAGAATAACGAAGTCGGGAGGAAGAAATAAAAAAAAACACCAACGGAGATTTCCATAAAACGTTGTCGAGAAGCCGCCCAGAAAATATAAAATACTCACAGAAAACCCCTTCAAAATATATGATTCTTTGGTATAGTTGAAGTACAGAAGCTCAGTTTATATTTCCAAAGTGCGGGTTTCGATTAAATCCGCTAAACAAACTTTATTTTCAAATTTCTTTCGAGCTTCTGCGCCACGTAATTTCGTTGCGATGAGATAAAAATGGCGTTTCCCTCAGATCAGCTTGACACAGTTGAAGGGCTATGGCCAATGATGTAGGTCACGTTACCCCGCTTGTCCAATCAAGGTAACCGATACAGAATCGGCTGTTACCGTTACTAGAGAAACGGGAAAACACCCCTTGCAGTTTTTCGATGTTATCGTCTGTTTGATTGGCCATCGGTCGAAATCACGCATTCAATCAGAAACTACAAGGAATTCCCTTTCCAATGAAACGTCATACGCCCGCATGCAAAGTGGAACAAAACGTAGGCTGTGCGTATAACAACAACAACGCACACATCGCTCTTCCACCACGTGAGTGCAGTCTTTTCTTTCTTCTCGCGAGCTGTATTATCTTTGCATTTCGTTACAGAAACTCAATTTTATTGAAGGAAACTCAATTTTTTCGCACGCCTACGGCGCGCGAATGTCCGAAAAATAAAATACTCAATTTGTTCATGGAAAACTCAATTTCCAAAAAAACGTCAAAACTCAATTCTTATTTGTTTTTCATCGGGGTTACCCCGATGAAAAACTGTCAAGAAAAACCCCTGTATGAGACTATCGACAATACCGCTGCCCTCCCACCACTTCCAACCATGGCAATTAGAGCATTTCCACAAAGTGGATGCTCTTATGTTTTCATGAGAAACGGCTCTGCCGGATCCGCCGCCGCGACTTCAAACGTGAATATCTCTGAAACCGTTAAATATTTTCGGGTCAGACTTTGTGTGCTATCTCCTTAGGCCTGGGAAATTTGTTTGGTTGTGTTTTGATAGCCGCTGCTCACCACTAGGTGGCGTTGTAGTCCGAGCATAGGTGAACCTTTCTGTGACGATTTCGTCTGAACCGCTGGCCCGATTTCTTTGAAATTTTATTACAATGGTCTTGAAGGATAGGCAATGTGCTGAAAAGGTTTTGGTGTAGCTGGCATAATTTTTAAGGCAAATTTTTTGCATCTCAAAAAAAAAAAGTTTTTCGTGAAATGAAAATTCACCAATTCGCTTGAAGAAATATTTGAAAACTGTTCTATTCTAGGTTGCCAAGCATAAATATAGGATTGCCGACATGATAATTCCATTTCGGTGCGAACCAAATTGCCATTTAAATGAAAAATCGCATTTATCTGACTTGACGACAAAACCTCTATAACTATTATCATGATTAAAGTTTTTTCCATTGAACTCTTATGTGCCATCTCCCTAGGGCTTCAGATCTCACCCGCTTGTTTTTCATGACATTTGGTCATCACTAGGTGGGGCTATAGACATGCATGCAGGTAAACATGTGTAACATCATATCTTCTGAACAACATGTTCGATTTCCATGTAATCTGGGTATAATGATCTTGCAAGATAGGCAAAGAACTGACAAAGATTTTGTTGGTGTTGGCGAATCATGGAGACTCATTTTTGTATTTCAAAATAAGATTTTCTTTTCACAAAAATGAGAATTTGCTTCAGGGAAAAGTAATTCTGTTTTGCTGAACATGATCATAGCATTCCCAGTGTTGTAACTTACAGTAAAGGGCAGAAATAACTTAACATGGAACGCAACTTCATGCACAGTCATTTAAGAGTCGCACTCTTGTTCTCCAGTCGACTTGTCAGCTTTTAGTGCAGCATTATTTTAACCGCGAGTTGCACACGAGGGAAACGCGATTTGCACACGAAGGCATTGCATTCAAGGTTTTTGTTCAAGTTATTTCTGCTTTGTACTGTACATCTCTTGTGAGCCAAATGGCCATTTTTTTAAATATATGAAATTCTCACGACTTGAGTCCAATATCTACATTCCCCAGGCCACATCTGAGGATTTTGCTTCATCATGTAGGTTTGTGATATTGTTTATCATTGGATGGCACTATAGACAGTAAATGTTTTTAGCACAATTTATTGGCATTTAATCTGTTTATGAAGTTTATTATTGTCAGACAAAGGCCTGAAAGTTTTTTTTTTTTTTTTTTTTGATTGAAATTGAAGGACCACCTCTCATACGGATTTTGCAGCCCATCAACATAATGTTTGATTTATATCTCATTATACATTCTTTTTTTTTCAATTACTAATTTTATTAACAGTATGGTTTTAAAATGGATTGAAAGGACATTGGTGCTGGCATAGGGTAAAGTCAGCTAAATATATCTTAGTCTAGGCTGCATCTTTGGATGGTCAGTATGGAGAATTTAAGGATTCAAGTGAGCTGGAAGTCGGGCCATTATATTCGGCTTTACCTGTCAGGTCTCATATTGAGGCCTGTATGTTGACTTTTCTGGTAATAAAACCTGTAATGGTTGACTTATTGCATAATGCAATTTACATAAGTGGACTAGTACACCCCTTGTATCAACAAAGTAAACACTTCATTTCCAGAATTAGTGTGATTTCTCTCTCCATTACTGATATAATAATTTGATACTGTTCCCAAGTCCATTTCTTTATCTCCAGTGGCTGTGAAGGCTTGGGCTTCCAGATGTCTGGGGATGCATTCTGGCCAGTTTTCAATGAATAAAATCACAAATTATCACTCAGTTAATGCTGTTGAACATACTGTTGCATTTTGACAGCATAATTACAAATGCTGATAATTATTTCTTGAACTGAAAAAGTAGAAAGATTTTTGAAGTGAAACTAATACATACCTGCTATATGGCACATCCCACCTGGGAAATTTTTACATGTATATCTAATTGAAGTAATCCATTGGAACCACTGATGATTTTCCAATAATAGAGAAGAAAAGCAACTCCAAGTAGGGATGACAATTTCATTCTGTATATTTCACTGTTAGTTATAGCATCTTCAGCAGTGAGCAAAGTTACAAACAGCTCCATACGCACAGTATATACAAGGCATAATGTAATCTTAGCCAATACACATTTATGAATAGGTGAGCCAGTAAATTATGTCATGCTGTCATTTTCAGAAATTTGTTAAATGTTAAGCCATGACCTGACAGCTATCTACAAATGGTGTGATTCAGGTAATACAATACACACTCTAATTGATGAAAACAATACATAATCTTCTTATCTGGCAAGAACTAAGTAAACTGCACAAATGAATAAAGTATGGTGATATAGTGGGTATGTACCTACATTGAATATTTCTACATGTCATGAAGTTTGGATAAGGACTGTCATTTTAAGATAATATAGGTATAATTTTCTTGGCAATCCACATCAGAATTGAGGGAATCCTACAAATGTAACTCGCATGTTTCATAATATGAAAGATTTGAAAATCAATTTTCCTATTTCTAAGCTAAAACTTACCTTCACATACCTTATTGCTATCGTGTTCCTACGCGATTGCCCCATTGTAAAACCTTACCACAGAACCAAAAGAAATAGTCCCTGTAATGCCCCAATGCCCATGCGCGAGTACCCAGAATCCTCTCTGTCTGACCACGTCACTTCCTTCTTTCCTATTCAATCGCAGTGTGAATAACCCATTAGCGGGGAGGCTGGGAGGGCCATCACAGTATGTGAAGGTAAGTTTTAGCTTAGAAATAGGAAAATTGATTTTCAAATTTTTCATATTTCCTACCAGTGCTCACAAAACCCGGTCGACAACTCGCCAATGGCGACTAAAAAATGACAACTGGCGACTGAATTTTCCAGTCACTCGCCAATGTGTCGATTAAAAAATAGAGTAACTCGGCAAAGTGGCGAGTGAATTTATGGTCAAATGAAGTGTTTAGTCGCCAAAGTATTTTTGTGTTTAGTTTATCAGGCAGCGAAATCCAATCAGGCCTAAAATGTACAGGAAATAATGACAGAATAATGCCGACGATACAGATATGGGGAAGCCTAGTCTATTTATAGAGACCACATGGTCTGATGTAATATCCGTGCTCTTCAAATCATGCACAGGCGTAACACAATAAGATCACGTGCTCGCCCTAGAAAAGTTAATCCACGACCCGCTGACCATTCTCAGCCAATGAAATCATCATAGTAAAAATTATAGTAAACAAATTCTATGAAACAATCTTGGCGGGAATTTGCAAGTTCAAGGTCAAGAATGCGATGGTATGCCTGAAGCACGATATGTGCGTTTTGACTTCAGTGTCGCTTCTAAAACAATTGTAGTCAAGTAAAACCAGCTCAGTAAATTTATATGCTGAAAAGACAAACGTCATGTGGTAAAAGTTTGCAGAGAAGAGTTTGGAACTTTTGTTTCACCTGACCCGACTTTTCATTCAAGCCATTTCGGATTTGCGTAACCGACACACATTCGTTTCGTTTCCTTCGCGCAAAATTTCTAGGGTATTATTTTTTCTCTTTTATTTTTCAAACTAACACTGGATTATCATGTTGGAAAGACTGATTCGTCTGTCACTTTATTACATCGAAAGGTCGTTAGGGATTGGCGAGTGAATAAAACTTTAGGTCGCCAATGTGGCGAGTAGATTTTTAGCCTCACTCGACAAATGGCGACCAACTGAAAATTTTTTTTGTGACCCCTGCCTACGCTGTAAAACTTACCTTCACATACCTTATTGCTAGAATATCATAGCAGGAGGAGGGAAATAGTGGTCAAACAGAAAAGTTCTCAAGCATAGGCCGCAAGGCAAAACAGGAGTCCGCGAGATAATCGAGTGCCATAAAGACATATAACATGACGGTATGGCCATCGATATAATCACCCAGCCCTAATATATACATATAAGCGGGCCTAGTGAACGGCTGACAAGTACTAGACCAAAACCTCCCGCCCCCCCCCCTTTTTTTTGAAAATTTGGGGAGAGCAGACACTTACCAGATTTTAAAAAAAATGGTAAAATCACTAGGAGGTCTAGTGCGTAGACGTGTCCGCAACTGACTGGGCAGCCACCAGGGGTCCCAGTGAGAAGATGTCCCGTCGTTGGAGCGTCAGATCCCGGAGGTAGTGAGACACGAAGGTAACATTACTCCTCCAGTAGCAGGCCCTCATTATGTCGGACACGGATCTATTGGTCCATAGAGGCCAGGATGCCGCCATGGCCCTGACCTCAGGGGCGGAGACCTTGGACAAGGAGATAACCTCAGGTGGTACGTCCGTGTACGCAAAACGAATAGTCTTGGCAAGCCAGGAAGATATAGTATTTTTAGATATCTCCTGCTTGGAAGAGGGCCCAAACGGGATGAAAAGACGCACCCGCCCAGCTCTCATATGCTCCACACGTGCCAGGTAACAGGAGAGAGCTCTGACGGGGCACAAGACTCTGTCATCGTCAACAGCCGCGGACAGGATGTTGGACAGAGCCGGGATGACGAACTCTCTCGGAAGATTGTCGTAGAGGGACTGGTTCTTCGCAACAAAATCCGGGAGAGTAGATAACGCCACCCAGGTCCACTTAGGGTTGTATCTCAAAGACCTGAAGTCCAAGGCATGGATTTCTGATACGCGGGCGGCAGAGGCAAAGACAATCAGAAATACGGTCTTGTAAGATAGAAACTTCAACTCACAGGTGCCGATGGGTTCGAAGGGCGGCTCAGAGAGCCGTCTCAGAACCAGAGCCAAATCCCATTTAGGAAGCTGCGGCGTCGGAGTAGGCCTCTCCACCCGAAAGGAACGAAGAAGGGCAGAAAGGTTGACGTCGAGTGATGGGTTGACACCTGTGGTCAATTGAAGTACCCTGGAGATAGCGGACCGATAGCCGTCGACCGTGGCCGGAACAAGCTGCCTGTCATGGAACAGATGCAAAAGGAAGTCTGCTACCTGGTGAACAGTGGCAGAGGTTGGAACAATTCCACGTCCAAAACACCAGGTAGCGAAGGACTTCCACTTGTTCTGGTACACCGCAGTCGTTGATGCTCTGGTTGACTGGACCATCTTTTCGGACGCTTCGACAGAAAATCCAGCCTCAACGAGCTGATGCTGGAGCACTTGAACGCGGTCAGTTGAAATAGACCGGGATTAGAGTGATACAGGCTGGATCTCGGCTGACGAAGCAGGTTCCACCAAAGCGGCAGCCGACAAGGTACGTCTATGAGAAGATCCATCAGGTCTGGAAACCAAGGGCGAGTGGGCCACCACGGAGCCACAAGGTAGACCACGCACGGCTGTGCTTGGATCTTCCGGAGGACTTGTGACAAGATTGCTGGCGGCGGGTAGGCGTACGCAATCATGTCGGACCAGTCCAAAGACAGGGCGTCGACTGCCAGGGCTGCTGGATCCGGAACGGGAGACACATAGGCCGGCAGTAGATGGTTCCAACGGGTGGCGAACAGATCTACGTTCGGCGTCTCCCATATCCGAGACATCTGGGCTAGGATGTCTTCGTGGAGCTGCCATTCGGTCGCTATTATCTGATTCGGTCTGGACAGTGCGTCGGCTAAGACGTTCAGATGACCGGGAATGTGGCGAGCTCGCACAGAAATTCCGTTGTCCCAACACAGGCTGAAGAATTTCTGTGCTTGATCCAGCAGTTGGGGAGAGTGAGTCCCTCCCTGCTTGTTTATGTAGGCGAGGACTGTCGTGTTGTCCGTTGCTACTAACAAGCGTTGGTTCTTGAGGTCTGGAAGCAATCTCTGTATGGACAGGGTTACGGCCTGGAACTCCAATACATTGATATGTAGCTTCCTCTGGCTGTCGTTCCACAAGCCGGATATTGACCTCGAACCCAAATGTGCTCCCCATCCTTCCATCGATGCGTCCGTGAACAGTTGACGGGACGGCTGAAAGGGTAGGAAGGTGACACCTATCATCACGTTCTCCGGCTGCAGCCACCAGCGTAGGAGACGTTTGACATCCTCTGTCACAGGGACAGTAGGATTCCGGCGCCGTTTCGGCCAATGGTTGTTGAGGTGCATCATCAACGGCCGAAGCTGCAACCGACCTCGAGGTGTTACATTCTGAGTTGATGTTAACAGGCCGATAATTGCAGCGAACTGGAGAGCACATCTGTGCGATGCTGACAGGAACGTCGGCACCGACGTCAGAATTTTCTTCCAGCGGTCTTCCGGAGGTTTCGCTAACGCTGAAAGGGTGTCGTAGGAAACTCCGAGAAAGACTCGAGACTGGGATGGTGTCAACTCCGATTTGCCCTCGTGAGGAAGATAGCCCAGAGCAACAAGGACCTCCCAAACGAAATTGGTGTCCTTGCGGAGTTCCTCCCTGCACTGATTCCGTAGTAGGGAATCGTCGAGGTAGAAGTGGTACTTGAGACCTCTCGTGTGCAGGAATGACGCCACCGGGTTGAAAATTCTGGTGAAGACCCAAGGGGATGTGGATAGTCCGAAAGGGAGCACGCGTAACTGGAACTTCCGGTTGCCAACCAGGAAGCGCAGATACTTGTGATGAGCCCTGTAGATCGGAACATGCAGATATGCATCTTGGAGGTCGAGAGACGTCATCCAATCCCCTTGTAACAGAGCCGAACGAATAGACCGGAACGACTCCATCCGGAAATGAGGAGGCGGGGCCAAGAAGTCCTTGTTCAACCGACGCAGGTTTATAACCATACGCATTTCGGTGGTGTTCTTCTTGGGGACCAGGAACACCGGAGAATAAAAGCCCGGGGACAGATCGTTTGGCGGAAGTTCTATAGCTGCACCCTTCACTACCAACTTGTCCACGGACCTCTGAATCTCCATCAGGTGCTCCCGACGCACTGGAATTCGAGACGCCCTGGGTGACGTAGTCAACGGGGGAGTTGTGGCGAACTCCAGCCGATACCCATGACGTAGGGTGTTCAACACCCACGAATCCGCCTGGATTGCCTCCCAATTCCTCCAAAACCTTACAAGTCTCCCGCCTACCGGAAGCGCCGGATCTGGTGGAATTGGGAACGGCGGCAACGTGCGGTCTCGCCATGCAGAAAGCACATCTGCATGGCCCGTGTCCTCATTTCTTGGAAGCTCTGGCGGACTTCCCTTTTCCGCCACCACGTTTAGAGGTGCCGCTCCCCCCTCCCTTCGAACCTCCGCCGGATTTCGAAGAGGAGGGTACATCCTTCTTGGCACCAGCCCCGGAAGAAGAACTTGAAGATGAAGCTTTCTTCGGGGCCGAGGAAGACGACGTCGCAGCCTCGGGGGCCGATCGCTTCCTCTGTTGCGAATCAAAGTAAGAATGTGTGGTCCTGGCAGCGGACATTTCATTCTGCAGCTCAGGTAGTACACCGGCAAACAGAAGTCCTGAGGCGGGGGACTGCTCCCTTAAGGTCGATCTCACACTGGCCGGGGTATACGTAGGCAGGGCCGAAAACCGTGCAAGACGCCTTAAGTGTACAAACATAGCGGACATGAAGACTGAGGATGCCATCAAGTCCGCGTCTGCACACGCAGCTGCCGTCAGGAAGTCCTTCATCAGGTTGACGTCATCCACCGGAACAGATACGTAACCGGAAGGTGACGTTTGGGGTATGCGATTAAGAATCGTGCGAATGGCGTAAAGAAACCAATCGAGATGGGAAGTAATCGCTACCTCCTGTCTAGAAGTGTCCTCCAGTAGACACATCTGACGAACAGAAAGAGGAATGTCTTTCTTCGGCGGAGAGACTCCAAGAAACTGATCGAGTTCCGGTTCCTGGACTGCTGCTCGATCATGCCAAGGTGAGCCGTGTACTGAATACGACCGGAACACGGGTCGCTCCAGCGGGAAGACACCAGTAGATTTCTTAAAAAGAGATCTAGACTCCTGTTGTCGTTGCCTCTCATCTTGGGTCTTAGGAAGTGAGAAGGCGTCCCGCATGCGTTCAGCACATTCAAAAACAGCTCTAGAAGGCGGAAGTGACGTGCGATGTGACGGCTCTTGTCGGAGATCAGACATCGCAGTAACCCTTCTGGATTCTACAATTGGCGGAGGAGTCATATCCGGAAACAACTCATAAAGGCGAGCCAGTGTATCAGAGTAACTGGACGCAGCGAGGTCCGGATCAGCATCGAACAAGGAAGTCCGTTCTTCCGCTTCCGTCTCAGCGTTATTCACTGTCCCGGGATTCACAGGGGTAAACCTGGGCACAAACGAAGGAGGTGTAGGTCTACTAGCCTGCGAGAGATCAAGTGGTAGCTGAGGATGGGAACCAGAAGTCGGCCTCCTTGATGATACGGGGCGAGGTTGATAGCCAGCCCACTCGGGCACCGGAAGTGGTGTAGGAGATGGTGGAGGAGGCATCAACATGTCACGCTGTAGGGCTGCGAAGTCAGCAGACAATCTATTAAACCTATCGAAGAGGCTGGCAGGAATAGATGTTGCTGGAGGACACTGCCTATCAGAAGGGGGAAGTAAGGCAGAACCGGAAGCAGCCGCATACTGGGACATCGCCGGCGTAGCTGGGTATCTAGGCAGATGTGGGTGAGCAACCCTCACTTGTCGTCTCGGTATAGGTGCATGATATGGCATAGCATATCTGACAGGCCTAGGAGAGGGAGAACGGAAGTGAGCACCCGATGTACCGGAAGTCGGATGTGTAGGAATACGTGCAGTAGGAAACACACGACGTGGTACATCAATAGGTCGGACTACAGAAGCCACAGAAGGGTATGAAGTAGGCCTATACACTACACTGCGTACAGGAAGCGGAGAGTACGGCGGTGCAGCATAGGGAGCCGATCTGCTATACATCGATGACGTAACCGGAAGTCTGTTCATCGATGACGTCACTCTCGTGTCCTACATCGATGAATGATCCGGAACCCCATAACCAGATGGATAGGCAGGAACATCATACGCAGAGGCAGTCCTATAGTAGGATGAAGTAGCCGACAGCGGAGCATGCGCAGAAACAGGAGCGGAAGTTCCGATGTGATACGATGATACCGGAAGGTAAGACGATACCGGAAGGTATGAAGTCAATGGTTGCATATAAGCATCCGAGAAACTCGGAGCTACCGTTGGCCGGAAGTCATAACTGGACACAGGCACACGTTGACGCTGGTCCGGTTGAGCAAGCTGCGGGGGAGCTGACAAAGGCTGCTGTAAAGGTGCCCTGGACAGCCTGGGAACATTCAGTAGGGAATGACCTGACGCAGGAAAACCGGAAACGGGTGTAATAATCACCGTAGACTGCACTGGGCGAGGTGATATTACGGACGCTGGAACAGCTGACATCTCCGTAGTTGGTATAGACGTAGATGAGCTGCGCCGAGATGAAGACAGATTCTCCGGAAGTGACGAGTCCTTGACCACGGAAGTCAGTCTCCGGATTGACAATCCGAAACAGGGGACCCTCAGTCGGAAGTGACGTCATAGATGTCGGATCAAAGTTGGCCGTCCGCCATCTTTGTTCGCCATCTTGGTCCCTGAAACAGAATTTGTACATGGAGGAGGAGAAATACTGACTACATTCGGCAAATTACTAGATGGAGTTACACTCATATCCTGCGTAACGGACATATCAAGAGAGGCAGACTCGTCCGGCTCGTTCACAGGTGAGCGAGACGGAGCGCCGACCAAGCTCTCGGCACAATCGAAGCCGGGCGGGGGCAAAACTTCACTGGCATATGAACCGACAAGATATCGTTGGAATACATCGTCGGCCCATAGCTCGCATTCTGCACACTTGGCATATTGATCGCACCAGATCCCTCTACACGGCGGACAAGCTGAATGCGGATCCGTCGTGGGTTTGGATCGTCCACATACAACACAAAACACGGACGCCATCTTTATTATGATTCGACAATACTCCCTGACGATGTTTGAAGTCCAGGTAGGTCTCAATTCCAGGAATTTGGTAATATTCCTTCTTCTCTCTCAAGGTAATATCCCAGGAAATCTCCGTAGGTAATCCAAGGTTACGAGTAAGGAATATCGTGGTATTACAGATGTAGATCTTGAGACTTTTACGGGAGCACAATGGAACTACGTCTGACCGCTACGATTGTAGAGGAAAGAAGGAAGTGACGTGGTCAGACAGAGAGGATTCTGGGTACTCGCATGGGCATTGGGGCATTACAGGGACTATTTCTTTTGGTTCTGTGGTAAGGTTTTACAATGGGGCAATCGCGTAGGAACACGATAGCAATAAGGTATGTGAAGGTAAGTTTTACAGCGTAGGAAATTGTATATTCCCATGCGAGTTACAACAATTGTGGAGTGTGTATTGTAACACCTGAATCAGACTATTTGTAGATCGCAGACAGGTCATCGCTTAACATTTAACAATTTCTGAAAATGACAGCATTTTAATATCCGTCCAACTTGATTGATATAATTTACTGGCTCACTATACATAAATGTGCATTGGCTAAGGCCACATTATGCCTTGTATATATACTGTGCATATGAAGCTGTTTGTAACTTTGTTCAATGCTTAACATGCTGGAACTAATAGCAAAATATACAAAATAAAATTGTAATCCCGGCTACTCAGAGTTGCTTTTCTTCTCTATAATAGAAGTAAAATGGTGTGTTTTGGTGCATTTTGACAGAATATTTAGACTTTGAAGATGATATGTAATGATGCCCCAAAATGAACAGAATTTTCCATATTATCTATTTGTCTGTCTGTCTCTCTGTCTGCCCATCTTTCTTGTCATACTACATATGCAGCTGGTGATGGATCAGAAGCCTAATTAATGAAATTGACTGACCTTCACCTGTTTTATCGAGGACAAATTTATTATTAGAAAGGAGTGAAGATGGGCTCTCCAAATTCATCATACTTGTGCAATTGGTGACGGACTACAAGCCTATCCCAGTTGACTGAACCTATTTTCTCGAGGTTATATACTTTATATTATGATATAACCTGAAATATAGCTAGGCATTCTAAATTGATACCACATATGCAACTGATGATGGACCTGAAGTCAATGAATAGGACTTACATTGACCTATTTTCTCAAGGTCAAAAACTATGTTAAGTCACATGTTGACTGCCAACATACACTCCAAATCTGTTTGTTGTGGCTGTGGTTGTCTTTCAGAACAATCTAGCGAATTTTGCATACATGTGTTCCAACAGCCTCAACAGCCCTGCCCCCTGTGCAGACCCTTTGGTCTTTGGTATATGTTGGCATATGTGGGAAGTTGATGCTGAGTCGACATCGGGCCTTACAGGCTAGTCTTTTGTGTTAAATGTCGTCATTTTCATCTGATGACGATACAGCTCGCCAATCCCCAGTGTACAAGTTGTCACAGCGAAACCGCTCACCAGTTACCAATATGCGAGTTTTCGTAGCATTTCCATCATAGCTCTAGATTTGTATCTAATACCACTTATGCCGGTGCTAGGGGCCGTGTGGTCATATCATCCAAGTTGCCACATGAACAGGTACAATAAAAGCGTACCTGAGATACAACACATATCATGAATCATTAGATTCTTGGTATGTGCTTTAGAATAGGTTAACCGGTAGACTATGCTGAGAAGTCATGTGACTCTGCCAGTATGTCGGCACCTCTTCCCACTTCCTTTATATGTGTTGTAATTCAACAGTAACTTAAATTATGCTGTATAGGTTGAGCTCTTGAAACACCCTCCATTTCCTAGCTCTGACATACTGCATCACTGTCGAAATATGGGTACCATGACAGAGTGATAGATCACAGTCAGTGAAGGTTCCTGATTTACATTGAATGTCATTATTGCCTAAGTAGTATTAGCAGCATTTTACAACAACAACAACAATTCGCCGACTTACAGTGAAAAATTATAGTGAAAGGTATTTATTTTTTGTTGTTTGGCATTTTTATTTGCTGTCATTGTTCCAGTTAGAATACAGCAGCCTAATTCATACAATCGGGAATAAGAAGGGGGTAAAAGTATTTATGTTCAAACTTTCATTGGGAATATAAAAGTGGCAATTTGACATTTTTTTTATTAGATTTTTTAATGTCGTTGGGCCAAGGAAACGCAAAATGAAGTTGGTGTTGCCTCACACTGGGTTTTGGCCATTTGTGAAGAAATCCCTTCGCAGCGGCACTACTACCAGGGATGATTTCTGATTGCTCTTCCCCCAGGGGTATGTGCCCCATCCTCTGTCCCATCCTAAAAAAAATTGCCACCACTAATAGGGGTTGTGCCCAAATTGGGGAGATCCAAAGCCGTGTGAGTACCAAATGTGTTACAAAATTATCTGGGGAAATGCTCTTCGCCCGTGTTTCACACGAGCTTTCATTACTGATATATACATGTACTGGCTTAGTGAACCGAGTGTTGTTCTCATTACAGTGTATTTTGGAAAATGCTGAAAAGCGTATGCCCAAGGATAATATGCCACTTCAATTAATTCCTGGGTTTGAGTAAATGTTCAAAACTGAGAGTGCAAGGATGAAACACGATAACAAAGAGACAAAGACTTTGGTCAGTGATTAATTTATAAACATACATTCGGCAACTGATTTTAAACAATACATCCCTGGTTTGTTCCAAAGGACGCCTGTGTGAAGACGGCTACCAGTACAACAAAAGTTGTCGCCCATGCTTCATGAGATCAACCGGATACCCACGGCGGCTCACGTACTGAAAGTGTGTTTTTTTTTGGACTGTAGATCCATTTACACAAGCTATTTGAACCAGTCAAGAAGAATAAAAGAGTGATAAAGACCTAAAGAATTATTCTGAAACATTTGAAAAGCCAAAGCATGCAAGAAATTTCTTTATTTTCTACGTGTTATTTTGCTCATAACATTACGGTGCTCTAAAGTTACTCATGGTAAACATTTTATGATGGGAAGGAAACGGTTCGGAAACATGGTCGATTTCCAAAACTTGTCGAGCCCAAATTTGTCTTATTATTTGATACATGAAGAAAATTCGGAAAATAGTTCAAATTCAGTGTCAAGTGTATGGTTAGAAATTCATCGCCTATGTCTGTATGGTACCTTTCTATTTCTGTATTTACAGAAGCTTATTCCATATTGTGTAAAATTTAAACCGACCAAACGTTAGCTATAGAACCTTTGCTGTGTAGGTGGGCATGGCTGTTTTCCCTACACAGCTGTAGTTCCTTCCCTTTACATTTCATCCCAAGAAGTTTTGAGATTTAACGGCAGCACATACAAGAACACAGTAGCTGGTGATAATAAAATGTACTTTGTTATTCTTCTTGTAGTCTTTTGTCACTTCCCTCCAAGTTATAGCTCTCGGTATTCCCTCATCCTTAAGTTACCATCAATTGTTCAAGATTCTTGGTGTTTTGGATAAACAGCTGACAGCCATTCAACCGTCAGTCATGTAAATTGCCTTTGCACCGACTTTGCTGGAGATGGCGGTGTTATTTTAACACAAGCTGTGGGGCGCATGCGTGATTTTTCAGGCCAGTTCGATGACATGCACACATCGCTATCTTTGTTATGCTGACATTTAAATATGTCTATCAAACTCCCGAGAAGGCGTGATTAAAAGATATCTCAAGAACGAGGAATTATTAAGTGTTGAGAGTTGGCAGGCGGCGAGAAGGACCAATATAGAGGAAAATGAGGTATAGTTTATTACTATTCAATGCCGTTTTATTTCGTGTGCAGTTGGACAATGTCATTCGAAGTTCAATGTGTGGGATGTATTGTGTATAGGAGGATCCTGGGCTGTAGTCGATGACACAGTCATTCGAGAATAGTCATTCCTGGGCTAACCTAACGTAACACAGCCTTACACTGTTACACAGCTACATGCTTCTCACTTATAACATTTATCAAATTCCAGGAACTAATTGAACCGCACCCCACAACTAAACGTCACTATCTTTTGGCATACGCTTTTCAACAGTTCTCAATACCGTGCTGTTTGAAATAACAACACTTGGTTCACTACGGTAAGCAGCTTTCATTCCCGTGCAACTACAAGTACGGTACAATTCAACTCAATTTATTGTACCAAGGAACAAATACATGTAAATACATGTAGCCCACAAGGCACGTGGGGTACAAATTACAATGTACAAGATGAAATATATTATGTAATAATGATAGATAGATACCGGTACTGATACATAATAAATCAGTTCTAACTGGGACGAGTATAGAGGGATATGAAACGCGGCTCCTCTCTTTGAACTAGGGTTTGTCTCGCTAATTGATATGTTAATGAGTGATTAGTGATTGGTTAATTAGTACGCCTCGTCACTGATTGGCTTTTGTGCGCAAAAGACCGTCACGTGTGCTTCGCTGCGAGTCCCGCCCTGTTTCGCTGGTCAATGCTGGGCGAATACACGTGCTTGTCAACAAGACTCCATTAACGTGAACGCCAGTCAACTCAATTTAGGCCAAGATTGGTGACCAAAAAAAATCCTTTACAGCTTAACGAGTGGCAAAAGGAATACATCATGCAAACGACAAGAAACAAAACTAGTGCACAGAGAAAAAAAATCTAAAAAAAACATATGACCCAAAAGAGTAGTTCAATCACAAAAACGTACAAGAATTGTGAGATTTGTTCAGAATTCTACATATTTGGCATTTTTACGATTTTCACGAGCAATTATTTACAAAAACGAAAATGGAAAATTAAAACATTTTGCGTACTGTCAATGACATGCTTGCATATTTTGTAAAAACTAGCACAGATATACTTCAAAAATTGAGATAAATGAGAAGTTTGATCACAAAGAAGGGGAAAAATGAGTTTTCCCTTGCCGCTCCAGCCGCTCAGTTATCGGCAGCGCAGAGCGGTCGAAAGTTGTCATGAAAATATGCATCTTTTCGATGAAAATCCCTCAAAAGTTTCTTCTCTCAAAATAGTACCCGTCTCGATCAAATATGCTGATGCCAATTACTGCAGAAGAACGTCTATAAATCTGGTAAAATCTGGAATGAATTCGTGACGAAAACTGGGCGATGCAAACACAGGCCCCAGTGTCTGGACAGTAGAATTTAAATTCAGTATAATTTTTTTTTTTTAAGTCCTCCTATAATACAGTCCTCTCTGTATTATAGGATGACTTAAAAAAAAAAAAAATTATTTAAATTATACTGAATTTAAATTCTACTGTCCAGACACTGGGGCCTGTGGATGCAAAGGCTCACGCGCGTAGAGCGCGAGACCTGGCAGGCGAGACATACATTCAGCGTGAGCTCGCGGCGGCGCCTTTGATGTCGGGGCACGTTTCATATCCCTTTAATATTCGTCCCAGGTTCTAATAATCATCCAGATGGCAAAACTTAACTTCAGGCTACTGTGGAGAGAAATTCTGCAAACATTCTACAGCTAGCCTACATTACAAGGAAGTCCCGTAACTTATGTTTCCACTTACCGTCTTGGCCAAAAGATTTATCCACCTTGTAGATAGTAAACTTGGACGTGGATATCTCTTCGAACTGAGTTATTACCTCATCAACCTCATCGATGGAGCGAACAAACCCAAGGGATAAATCAGGTCGAAGTATATCGGCGGAAACTTCTCGCCGCTTGTATGCACGGCCATCTTCGCCATGGCCAGCTGTGCTGTCACACTCTGTCAGTGTCACCGAATTTCCCGCGGTTTTCATCTCGATTCGACGACGTACACATATATTGATGACGCGTGCTAATTAATATTCATGAACCTGGAGAAAAGGTTGGAATCGTGCCACTACGGCCGTACCTGTCCTAACGCCCCTCTATCATACCTCGACTCATATGCGCCATTTTTGGACAGATTTTCAGTGCTCTGGAAAATGTGAAAGTTTGTTGTCTCCGTGGAACTTTAAATAGAGTGACTCAGATGTGTGGGTGGTGTTATTTTGTGCCTTGAAACATAAGCAATTCATTTATACTGGTGAGTGTGATTGTCAGTTCTTTATCTTCTCAAAATCTCCTATTTTTCAATGGCCGTTCTGGAAGAAGATTTCTGCACCTGCATTTGACTTCGTTACCGCACTTGGGATTTGACATAACTGAGCAACGTTAAATCAGTGGAATCAGAATCAGAATATTTATTGCAAATTAATGCGCCCCATTTGGAGCAAACAATCACAGAGAAATCACATGGGGAATCATTTAGAGTTCATTGGAATTGATTGACATTGTGAGAGAAGTTACACAATCACACCAGTATTAACTACAAGCCTTAAGTTATACGGTACCTTAATATTAGAACATGAAGGTTGACAAATGTTTTATATGTTCTGGACACAGCTAGATATTAGCCTCTCGCGTTTCAAAAGAACAACATAGATATGAACCCAGAGCTTACAGACAGAAAAGTCTTCACAACTTAGTATCCAGATAAACTGATTATGTAATGATAAATTTAAAAAGGAGGAACAGATCTTGTTGACAATAGAAATTAGGTCATCCCGGGCCAGTTTGTACTTAGGGCACTCGAGTAGAAAATGTATTTCATCTTCGATGCTGTTCATATTGCACAATTCACAAAGCCGTTTCTCTATGGGAATGTTTTTATATCTGCCCTTTCTTTTCTATGTTCAATTCAATTCTAAGCCTAAATTTACATACAGAGCTCCTTAACCTTCGATCCTTAATGGTATATAAATAGGGTTCAGCTTTAAAACATCCTTTATACAATTGATATGTTCTTAATTTGAAGTTATTGACAACATGGAACTGCGTCCTATTAGACATATCACCTACCATGTTAGTTTTAAATCCTACATCTCGTCCACTTCAGCTTATATAATGAAACAATGGACGTTTGTACTTTCTTAATGAGAGTATTTTTGGGAATATTAGTCACCCGTGGAGATAAATGTGATATACCAAGGCAATTCAGAACCGCCTCGACTGAACCTACCCATGAGATATTGCCACTAGAGTGAAGGGAGACCGAAAGCTTATATGCTTCCGAAACCAAGCTATCGTCTTCTAGATTACACAATCTAATCCAAAATTTTATCATAGATATAATAATATCAAATGAAATGGGGAATCTCCCCATGTCCCCACGTACAGCGGCATTAGATGTTTTGGAATGTACACCTAGAGCATACTTACAAAATCTAAGATGTAACTTCTCAGAATACATGTTTTCAAGGACATCAAATAAATAATCAGAGCCTTTGTTCAGACATTTTTTTGCATTAATACATCCCCAAACATCTGATCCCTATAACAGAATGGGTTTTATAGTATGATCAAATACGTGACAACAAGTACGTATGTCCGGTACAGAAGAAACGAAGCATTTAGACAGATGAAAAAAGGCTTTCAATCCCTTCTTGTACAAATAATCTTGAGCTAAAGTAAAGGAACCAGATTGAGTAAAAGTGGTACCAAGGTAAGTATATGACTGAACTTGATCAAGTGATTTGCCACCATACACTATGTCACAGTGAACAGTTCTACCAGACTTGGTCATAACCAAAGTCTTACTTTTATCATGATTGATAGTTAGATCCCATTTCTGACAGTATTCGTGAACCTTGTTCACACTATGTTGTAAACCTTCAGAACTTTCAGATATTAATACTACATCATCGGCGAACAATAAACAGTTAAGGGGAGTAGTCGTTAATGATACTGGCTCACATGAAGCATCAAAAATATCTGTTATGTCATGTAAGAAAACTTTAAATAAGGAGGGACTCAAGTTGTCCCCCTGTTTCACACCGACATTAGATACAAATGACTCAGTAAGGGTATTGCCCACTTTAATCTGTAGTTCAACCTGGGAATACATACTTCTAATAATGCGGAATAAATGACCGGTTATTCCAACATCGATAAGTTTATACAGCAAACCTGCATGACTAACAGTGTAGAATGCTTTAGAGAAATCGATAAAGCAGGTGTAGAGTGGTTTAGACAACTGTGCATTATATTTGTCAACCAATGTTTTCAATACAAATGTCAAGCCTGGAAATAATTTTTTCACTGGTGCCTGACACTTTGGCAGGCATCAATAACTTGGTACCGGACATTTGGAATGCGATGCCTGACAAAAATATCGGGCCTCAGCGGCCTATTTCGTAATCAGCACTACAAAAGGTATAACCTACTTCATGCACTATCAACACAGCTTACAACTGTATGATCAGGAATAGTTGCTTAGAGTTAGAATTATTATTAGCTAAAATGAAATAAATTTGCCAGAATGATTCACTTTGTCGAATTTATGTACTTAAGATTTGCTTTGGCTGAAAAGAAAGAAATAACATCAAAATTGCTTCTCAACAACTTTTTAGTACCTCCAAGGATATCCACCGCATTATCTAGCTGCGCTTAGTTGTATGGGCATGCACCCAAAATCCACAAAAAAAATGATACCTTCAATATTTCTTAGAAAACCCCCCCAAAACCAAAGGTCTTCTGTTGAAAATCCAAGCAAATAAATCTATGCCTCTCAATTATAATTAGGAGAATCAACCACCCAAGATTGTTCATTATAACCTTGGAAGGGCCTTGGAAATGGTCATTTTTCATTGAGAAGTGATCGTCAGATGCGACGTTGTTGTTGTTGTTGCAGGTCAATTTCTGAGTCTAAACTTGTTTGTCCGCGGTTTTGCAGTTCAACAGTAATTTGTACATCAATGTCTAGTGTACCAGTTTTTGTTCTGTTTCGAGTGGCAGCTAGCTGTAAAATATCAGATCAGCATCGTTTGCTGCAACAATTTGGCATGTGCGCCAGAACGATTCTGTCAGAGGGAATCCCAGTTCAGGGATTTCCCCACAATAATGATGACGTCAGCAATAATGCGAAGATGGCGTTCTGTGATCGAGCTGGACTTTGACCAGCCATGCAGGACAATTGTCATTGCCAGTTTGACGAATAAAAGTGGGGTTTTTCCAGCTTTGAAAATAGCGTGAACTTCCTTGCTCAAAAACAGTGAAAAGCTGCTGCGACTGATTAAATTTTTCAGTATAAAATGGCACCGCCGACAAAACGACCAGGTCCGAGTGATTTGTGCCCGTCAAAGCTTCATTCGGTGTCGGACATTGTCCGTGACCGGCCCGTTATTTCCAGGCTTGAAATATATGATCTGTTGTCCGCTTACCAGGGCAGAAGCCTATCTGTTCTCTTGGAATAATACCATTATTGACTAAATAACTTTCTAACCTCTTGTTAAGTACAGAGTTAAAAGTTTTACCAATACAACTACTGTCCCAGAAAATATATCCGAGACGTCACGTCTGATTTATCAAAAAATAAAGATGGTTATAATCTGAAACTTACTCATGTGGTCAAACCTGAATTGACTAATATGTCTGCCAAGTATGGTCGCCCGGCAACAAATAAAAGTGTTCAGGATGAGAAATTGTGTTTGACATGGGCACTTCCCGGGTTAATCTAGCGACGTGCGCCATGTTGCTTGGATGAGTCCATAGCAACGCAGGGATGTCCGGTACACATCAAGGGGGGTAATCCAAATATACAATCTCCCCTTAATCGTTATTTCTGGGGTTCGAAGCCAGTGAACTGAAGAAACAGAATGATCACAGTGGATAAACATATTAAATTTATGTAAATGTGTAAATTGAGATAAAATATCAAACATATGAAACAAGAATTCATGTCAATGGACGAATGAGGATATTGGGTATTAACAGTATAGGTTACATTCTATTTATGTACACAATATATACACAAAATGAAAATGATTCTAAGCTCGTTATTTACATTATAGACATTATTATAAGGTAAATTACAGAGATTCGTTGAGACTTGCACTACATGGGCTTTACTGAGACATTATTAAATTCAGTGCATCTCAGTGTATGTACATTTAAATTTATTTTAATAATAATATAAACATATAAATGTTATATTTTCACCAGTTCTGTACATTATCTAAAAAAAGTAGGAAGTCTCTCCAATGAAACGTCAGTTCCAGGTGAAAGAATCAAAATACCCTGCACTATCCCATTTATCTCATTATTATCTCATTTCCTCTATGTCGATTTCTACCCAGTTAAACAGTCAACTAATAGAAATATCACTTCGAGTTATTTTCCGTTGGTATTACGCAAACTTTTCATGACATTGCAATCATTAGAAAAGTACCGAGTACTGAGTGTGTGGTTCTGCGTTCTTATACAGGAAAACCCATGTTATCAATACACCCAAGCAAAAATTTCAATTTATTATTAATATATAGAGTGTTATGTATAGTACACTCAATATTTCATATTTGCAGGGTAGCTCTGAAATCCAATACCCTGCAATCAAAACTATGTTCCCTGAGGAAGGAACGAAAATGCAAATATTAATTTAATTTACAGTGATGGATACAGGGAGTATTTGCAACACCAGACGAAACGGGGCTCCATTGTCATTGTGTCGGCCCTACGGGAGAGTAGTATGTCGGAGATGGCTCAATTCCCATCTCCTACCGACAACTGCATCTCCATGAGGGTCCAGTACCCACCCAGTTCTGCCAGACTGCCGGGTTGAGTGGACCGCGCCATTTCCAGTCCCCTGTCCGTCAATCGGCTCAACCAGGTGGGGATGACAATAGAGCCAAATCATTCAGTGAAAAGCAGGTGAACAATCAACGGTTGTGGAGAACACGTGTGCATGTTTTGCAAGCATAATTTTGCATTGTTGGGACCACATGTTCTCCACTACAGAAGAGGTGCAACCACGAGTCACATAGGTCACAAAAAATCCATTCGACAATATTGTCTTCCGATGGTGGAAATTTCGAGTGACAAATATTGCATGTGACCTCGTCATCATCCTCTTCCATGTCAATTGGAGCGGCGAGAGTATTTTGGAGATTATCTCCACCTGCGAAGGAGCACATGTCCTCATCCCCCGAGTCACTGTCAACTGAATCCACGTCACTGTCATCACTGTCTTCGTCATCTACGCTGATGGTAATGGGGGCAACTTCTTCCTCGTGCAGATTGTCGATCCGCCAAAACTCCTCCTCCACAGACTGGACATGTGTGCAAGCTTTCTTCCAGTCCTCAGCCTTCACCCTCTCCTTCGACTCTAGGAATAGTTCTTTCACACAAGCCAGTTTGAAAGAGGAGTTGTTCTGACCGACAAACTGCTTCTCTTGGCCCTGGATGAGCTCGATTGGATTCAGCTCACAGTGACGAACGGGGAGACGCAGACAGCGGTGCCCAAACTCGAGTGCAGCAATATCTGTGAGATATACTCGTTCCGGCTTATGGTGTTTGACAATCTCCAAAAGTTCCGCTTTTAGTTGACGCTCATCAAAGGGGATCTCTCGAGTTGTCAACCACTCCTGGATTTCTGGTTTCCTCCAGCGGGATGATGGTGATTTGGACTCGGTCGTCAGGCAATTATGATATGGTGCATTGTCCATCACTATCACAGAAGGCCGCTCTAGGGATGGCAAGAGCGTCTCCCTGAACCATTCCATGAAATGTTCACCATTCATGTCGTCGTGGTAGTCGAGAGAATTGGTTTTGGATAGAAACACTAATTCAACATTGGGTATGAACCCTCTGTCATTCCCGGCATCCAAAACGATCCATCTTTTCCCTTTGCCAGAAGGAATGAACCTCCCACAGTCGAAACAGGCTGGCTGACTCGCATTGGTGGTCTTCTTCATATCGTTTTCTGTCCATTCTCCTTTGGTGGCATGGTTGGCGTTCACCCAGGTTTCGTCCAAGTAAACGACTTCATCACCTTCGTTCCGACATTTTTTGATTTCTCGTAAATATCGGTGCCTGGCCGCAATAACATCTCCTCTTTCCCGCAGAAACCTCTTTCCATTCTGACTGTAATATCTCAAATAATCAGAAACAGTCCTCACAATTTGGCTATAATATCTGGGGTTTTTTTTTTGCTATACCGAAAACTATACGGCTGCCCCAAAATTATATATTGCATTCAGTATCATCTGCGTTTGGGAATGAAAGGAAAGTAGAAGAGAAAGCGCAAATTGTGGCTTATTGGCCTATACTTTTTTCGAGGATTGATGTATGCAATGGTGAAAGGACAATAATATAATGATATGATAAAATTTCTCCACTGAAGTTTATCGACATTGACATTATCTTTGTATGTGTTATATTTCCACATATTCAGTTCATTTCATGATTAGGAATGAGGAAGAGTTCATTTTCGTAACAATGAATAATATACCGAGATGTTTTCGCCGATATATCGGAAACAATTTATGGGAGGACATTGAAACTTCACACACTAGATAAACTAAAAGATACTAATTTTATTTCGAAGTATCAAGAAAACTCTTCCAGTAGTTCTCAACAAATCTCGGAAACAAAAATTAGATGTGAGATTTGTGGGTTAGTTTTTGACATCAAGACCGTTTGTATTCAAAGTGCACCATGGAGCGTATACGTGCTTATGCTTGTCGTGGATATTAATTAATATATCCATGATTTATACATCTTTTAAGAGGTTACGCCCCTCTTTCATTAACCGTATGACCTGATGTGCATAAATCTTTCGGTAACGTTCACGGAAAAAAAAAAGAGTAATACAGTTTCCGCAATCATGGGTGGCGGTTTGTACTAATTTTCATATGATCTGTAAAAACGGACATGCTTTATTGATCTATAATCAGTTTACTTACCTGAAACCCAACCGTTTGAGAGTTCTATGAATACTCATTCGTGCCAAGATCAATCCCTCCTCTTCCAGATGTTTCTGTAGTTTTTGGACACTTACAAACTGGTTATTTTTATACAGCTTATGAACTG
This sequence comes from Hanleya hanleyi, assembly GCA_036873755.1. Taxonomy (NCBI): domain Eukaryota; kingdom Metazoa; phylum Mollusca; class Polyplacophora; order Lepidopleurida; family Hanleyidae; genus Hanleya; species Hanleya hanleyi. Next base: position 43,327 of record JAVTVY010020012.1, on the reverse strand, counting down.
TTCTTCTGACGAGGGATTCGTCAAACTTATTCAGTTTTCTGGCGCGGGACGGCGATTTCTTCTTGATTGGTTGTTTCTTCGGGTAATTGCTCATGACGAACTTTGTCACAACATCTTCATTTCTTATTGCAGTTTTCACACTTTTCAAGCTGATTCCCAGCGCCTGTGATATTCTAAAATCAACATCTTCATATGACGAGAGAGCCTTGCCAACATTACGTTCTCTAATAAAATATTTCTGAAGTTTCAAGATAATACTTTTGGTTTCCTGTCCCAGATTTTTTGCGCCCTTGGTTTTACCCATATTGCTTACAGTTGTTCACAGTTGCTCTGGTGCAATTTGAGTCGGATCATTTCGATCCGGATCAAATTGAAACGCACTCGAGACGAAACCGGGGCAACACACGATTTAATTCACGAATAGAATAGAATAGAATAGAATAGAATAGTTTATTCACGAGAAATGGATTCGGACTGCCACATTTTATGTTAAAAGGAACGAAGCATAACAACGTTCGAATGTGTATATTATACATTTATTTAAGTGAATAACAACAATGAATTCATAAATATATTATCAGAATTTTTATTTCAAATTAAAGTATTTATTTGAATGGCTCCGACCATCATCGTTGCTTTTTATTAATGTATAGGAGAGTTTCTTCCCTTGGAATGTCAACTGGTCTCCACTGACAACAGAGGGCGTAACTTCCAATCACCCCTATGACGTTTCACCAGCATTGGACTGACCAACAATGGCGGTGAATTTTAACCCAGGCATTTGACACGTAAAACAAACAATCTTCCTGAAGATCACTTTTACTTGCTGTCGGGAGACCATACTTGGCAGAAATATTGGTCAATTCATGTTTGACCACATGAGTAAGTTTCAGATTATAACCATCTTTATTTTTTGATAAATCAGACGTGACGTCTCGGATATATTTTGTGGGACAGACAGTAGTCAAGTATAGTCCAGTATAACGTGACACCAGGCTTTCTTTTTTAATATGCTGTTGTTCACTGACAAGCCTGGTAGTCCCGTAGGCCTTCATAGTAAAGACAAATCGAACTACCACCGTCAACATATGAGCGGGAAAAACGGCCCAAAATGAAAAAAATAAAGAATTTCCCTGCCCACTCACCTTGATAATTTGAAATACCAATACCTACTGCATTCATATCACGTAATTCGAAACTCTGACAGGTCTGATAACACACGAGTGCACTCTGGCAATCTAGAGGTATTTTTCCTGCGAAGAATTTCTTGCCGCAAAGATGGCGACAAAAGAAAATCCTTGACCTTAGACCTTATTTGGGGTATCACGTGCTCACACAACTCGTCACATTTTACGGGGGAACCCCAGACGACAAAGGGGTTTTCGTTAATTATCGTGTTATTTCCCATATCATTGAATAACAATAAAACAGACCTTGTTCTACTAAACTGAAGAAATAAAAAACAACCTGATCAGCGCCAATTTATTCATTACTTCGTTTCCACATTCCTTACAAGTTCACCAATACAAATACTTGCAACAGTACTTCAGTAGTTCAGATTTCCTCACAAGGAACATAACCTGTCATTATGGAAGACCCGTTTGTCGTCTGGGGTTCCCCCGTAAAATGTGACGAGTTGTGTGAGCACGTGATACCCCCAAATAAGGTCTAAGGTCAAGGATTTTCTTTTGTCGCCATCTTTGCGGCAAGAAATTCTTCGCAGGAAAAATACCTCTCGATTGCCAGAGTGCACTCGTGTGTTATCAGACCTGTCAGAGTTTCGAATTACGTGATATGAATGCAGTAGGTATTGGTATTTCAAATTATCAAGGTGAGTGGGCAGGGAAATTCTTTATTTTTTCATTTTGGGCCGTTTTCCTCGCTCATATGTTGACGGTGGTAGTTCGATTTGTCTTTACTATGAAGGCCTACGGGACTACCAGGCTTGTCAGTGAACAACAGCATATTAAAAAAGAAAGCCTGGTGTCACGTTATACTGGACTAAGTCAAGTAGGCCTACTAAGAGTCTGATCTGTTAATCAGTCATGCCGCGGGGTCTCTAGCTAAGATTCATAGCGTCTCCCTTCCCTCAACGCTATATGCCGCGGGATCTCCGGTGTGTAATTCAGGTAGATAAACACCGTCGGAAACAGACCAGAAAATTACATTCACTCGCCCCAAATCAGCGAAGTCGAGAAGCCAAGAAAATGACATGGCAGCCAGCTTCGTGGGCCTGGATACATTCTGTTCTCTGCCGCATTTCGAGTGCAAGTAAGTGTTTGTAACTTCTAATATTGGTAGCATTCTAAACCGATAGGACCATATGTTACGATAGTGGGGATTTGGGGCGAGTGAATGTAATTTTCTGGTCTGTTTCCGACGGTGTTTATCTACCTGAATTACGCACCGGAGATCCCGCGGCATAGCGTTGAGGGAAGGGAGACGCTATGAATCTTAGCTACGGGGTCTCCCGTGTGTCATTCAGGTAGATAAACAACGTCGGAAACAGACCAGAAAATTACCCTCACTCGCCCCAAATCCCCACTATCGCAACATATGGTCCTATCGGGTTAAAATGCCACCAATATAATTTGTTAGTTACAAACACTTACTTAATTGCACTCGAAATGCGGCAGAGAACAGAATGAATCGAGAGCACGAATCTGGTTGCCATGTCATTTTCTTGTCTACTCGAGTTCGCTGAAGAGAACAAACAACATTTTGGAAATATAGCAACATGTGATTTTTTTCCTTGTAGCACCAGTGGAAAATACCCATTGAGTTAAGAGTGGATTTACAGATAAACAACAACAACGCTGATAAGATACGAGTCTTTTCACAAGTCTTGGTTGTTCTCCGCAGTTTCGTAGCAATTGGTGACCGAAAAGCGGACCCATGGTCTATTCCTTGATGAAACGTAGAATCTCTGGAGTCCACCCATTGTCTTGCAATTTAACGGGATCACATGTTGTCCTTGTGTGAAAAGACTCGTACCTTGTCAGGAAACTTGCGAAGACAAGAAAATGACATGTCAGCCATCTTCGTGGGTCTGGATACATTCTGTTCTCTGCCGCATTTCGAGTGTAAGTAAGTGTTAGTAACTTCTAATATTGGTGGCATTCTAAACCGATAGGACCATATGTTACGACATGTACGATAGTGGGGATTCGGGGCGAGTGAATGTAATTTTCTGGTCTGTTTCTGACGGTGTTTATCTACCTGAATGACACACGGGAGACCCCGCGGCATGACTCTGATCAACATATCAGAGTCTTGGTACTTCACTACCTCAGCCTAAAGCCTTTTGTGAAGAGGGTAAATAAAAATTCTCCGTTATATTTTTTTCAATGTCGTTTGTATTTCAAGCAGAACCCGAATCGCGAGTCATGTTATGAAACGTCAGCTCACAATTTTCTATAATTCAGGAGCTATCGTGGTCGCTCCTCTCCCACACTAAGACCAGATGCATCAAAAATAGAAAAGATAGTGCCACGGCACTGTACCGCTCATCTGGCTATAACTGGAGAAAGTGGCTGCGAGAAATTTTTACTGAAGAACTGCAATAGATGAATTTCTAACTTGCGTTGTCTCCCCTGAACAAAATGGCAACATAGTCGATTTCACAGGTCAAGCTGCAAATTCATGATTGTAATTGGAGGTTATGGAATAAAGGCAATTATACCAAAATATAATGTGTGATTGTCAGTAAGCTGTATAAGCAATAACCAGAACCAATTTTTATTATGTGATTGCAGTCGTTCGTCCGTCTGTCCACTTCGTGTCTGGACAGTACATTGGACAGTTTTTAACCTACGATTCCAATATTTTGTGGGTGTATGCACCAGGGGGAGACATGTCGAGTACGAAATATGTGCGACTGGGTTGTGACGATGGCAATGAGATGTAACAGGACATTTTTCCAATGAAAGTAATCTCTGGTGAGGTATGGCCTAACCAAGACATACCCCCATCTGTCTGCGAAGATGTAAAAGATAGTGCCACGGCACTGTAGGTCAGCTGTCTGTAACTGGAGAAAGTAGCTGTGAGAAATTTTTACTAAAGAACTGCAATAGATGAGTTTCTAACTTATGTTGTCCCCCCTGAACACTATAAAATGATCCATGCAGTTATTTCCTGAGATTTTATGATAAAGTTTCATGGGAAATTCAAGATGCGGCAATATTGGATTTTCGAAATCAACCAAAAAAAGGTATCTTGCACAACTGGACCACAAGGGGAACCTGTGTATCAACATCCATGCAGTAATATCCTAAGAATTTACGATAACAAAATTTCATGGGGAAATCCAAGATGGCCACCTGGTGGTCATGTTGGATTTTTCAATCAGACCGCAAATTGTATCTTGCGCAACTAGACCCCAAGGGGAACCTGTGTATCAAATTTGAGAAAGATCCATGCGGTTCTTCCTGATAAATCACGATAACGAAGTTTCACAGGGAAATCCAAGATGGTCGCCTGGTGGCCATATTGGATGTTCGAATCAGAGCAGAAAAGGTATCTTGCACAACTAGACCCCCAAGAGGAACCTGTGTACCAAATTTGAGAAAGACCCATGCAGTAGTTAACGAAAAATAATGATGACAAGATTTCACTGGCAAATTCAAGATGGCCGCCTGGTGGCCATATTGGATTTTTCAATCAGACCACAAATTGTATCTTGCACAACTAGACCCCAAGGGGAACCTCTGTACCAAATTTGAGAAAGATCCATGCAGTACTTCCTGAGAAATCGAGATAACAATGTTTCATCTCGAAATCCAAGATGGCCGCCTGGTGGCCATATTGGATTTCTGAATCAGACCACAAAAGTATCTTGCACAACTAGACACTAAGGGGAACCTGTGTATCAAATTTGAGAAAGATCCATGCAGTACTTCCTCATAAATCACGATAACGAAGTTTCATAGGGAAATCCAAGATGGCTGCCTGGTGGCCATATTGGATGTTCGAATCAGAGCAAAAAAGGTATCTTGCACAACTAGACCCCAAGGGGAACCTGTGTACCAAATTTGAGGAAGATCCACAAAGTAGTTCCTGAGAAATCGCAATAACAATGTTTCATGGGAAATCCAAGATGGCCGCCTGGTGGCCATATTGGATTTGTGAATCAGACCACAACAGGTATCTTGCACAACTAGACCCCAAGGCGAACCTGTGTACCAATTTGAGAAAGATCCATGAAGTAGTTCCTGAGAAATCGCGATAACAAAGTTTCATGGGGAAATCCAAGATGGCCACCTGGTGGCCATATTGGATATTCAAATTGGACTAAAGTACACATTTTGTACAACTAGACCCAAAGGGGAACCAGTGTACCAAATTTGAGAAAGATCCATGAAGTAGTTACCGAAAGATAATGATGACAAGATTTCACTGGCAAATTCAAGATGGCCGCCATGGCGGCCATATTTGAAATCGCATCGACACCCGATGAACAAATTCTGGTGTCCTTATTGGGGGGAACATGCATGCCAAGTTTCAGCTTAATCGGCCAAGCGGTTTCAGAGAAGAAGATGTTTACGGACGACGGACGACGCACGACGGACGACGGACAGTCAGGCCATGACATAAGCCCATCGGGCCTTCGGCCCAGATGAGCTAAAAATTTGAGCCATTCTGCAGCAATGGTCGAAAAGGAATTTAACACCTCTTGGTAGAATAACCCTAATAAAGACATTATGCATCTCAATTCTTAATAATCTATTTATCTGTCTCCCATCACCCAGTAAAGAAGAAATAAATGTAATAGATGGGTTATTCTACAAATTCATTTGGCAAAATGGACCTGATCAAATAAAACGGAAGATTTTAGTGAAAGATTACAATCATGGAGGATTAAAAATGGTCCACACACTAACATTTATCCAAGCACTAAAGTGTACTTGGATACGTAAATTGTTTTCGAAGGACTCTGTTTGGAAACAGATTTTACTTATTACTAATCCTGACATCTTAAAATTAGCAGAATTTGGAAGTGATTATTCTGATCATTTATTAAAAACTACAAAGAACCAGTTCTGGGGCGATACTATAATAGCATGGACTAGACTTAGGAAACGGGTTAAACCACAGACAGTACACGAGATTTTGACAAGTTGCATATGGTACAACAATGATATAAAAGTGGGAGGAAAGTCCATCTATTATAAAAATTGGTACGAAAGGGGAATTAAATTTATATATGATATTGTCGATGAGCAAGGTACCATCCTCTCACTAGAAAGTATAACAACGGTTTATGATATTAAATCAAATATGCTAGATTACTTCAGTATAGTATCCGCAGTAAAACAGCACTTTAACCATTTGAAAGTTGAAACAGTAATAACTTACAAACTACAAAGATCTATTTTACCATATTCCCTCGCTTCTATTTTCAAACAGGAAAAGGGTTGTAAAAACTTGTATAAATGCCTAGTAGTAAATAATATCCAACCAGTTTCTCAAACAAAATGGAATGTAATATATAAAATTGATACGGAGGAATGGAATCTGATTTACTCTATCCCATTTTGGATAACAAAATCGTCAACTTTGCAATGGCTACAATATAGAATAGTTCACAGAATTATAGCCACGAATTATCTGTTAACACAAATTGACGTGGCAAACAGCGACTTATGTACCTTCTGCATGTCGTCAAGGCAGACAATCAGTCACCTTTTCTGGGAATGTCATATCACATATTCCCTGTGGGAAAATATCGAACAGTGGATAAAAGCAGTAGCAAAAATTAACATCAAATTTGATTCGAAATCGGTTATTTTTGGACTCGCAGACAGTGAAAATACAAAAATTCTAAACATTATAATTTTAGTTACAAAATATTATATTTACAAGTCAAGGCTGAATAAAAGTAAGCCACATATATTAGGTGCACAAAAATTTATTAGTAAACAGTTCTTGTTGGAGAAGTGTATTGCTACAAAAAATGGAACGCTCGACCATTTCGCCAGTTTATGGGGATATTGGTACGATATTTTCTCACAGGAGAATTATAATTAGTTTAAATTTCAAAATGTCGATATGGGATCCGCCTACGAAGATACTGCAACATTAAGCCGCATGTGCGACCATTGACGTAAACGAGTGTGGGTGTGTTTTGTGAGTGTTTGTCTGAAAGCCGCGTTTCTTTTGTTTTTCTGTTTTTCTTTTGTTTGTTTTTTGTCAATTTTAAAATGTGTTAATTATTACCTGCAGTTTTTATATCATTTAAATCATGTATTCCCTGTTTTGTGTATCAAATATGAATTATTTGAAAACTGTTACTGGGGAAAAAAAAAAAGAAAAAAAAAAGACCAGATAGATTCCCATCGTTTCCCAAACATGACAGAAGCCTGACAATTACAGGATTGATTGCATCAGTGTGCATATTATTTTTAATCACGTCTTTTTAAACACCTCAAACGCTTTTTGTCGGTTCCTTGAAGGCAAGGGGGAGACCACTGGCATTATGCGATTGTTTTCATCATGCCAGTCGTGTGAGGCGTGTTCCTACTAGCCCGGTTTACTGTACTAACATGGGATGGGAAGAATGGTTCTATTTTAGAGTACACTTTCTAAAAACTGTTTCAACCAACCCCTGTCTCCGCCAACGTAGACAGCGCTGTTCCGGGTTTCCACCACCGTTAGTTCGTAGTTTTGCACCAACCTGTAACCGTCTCGGTCATCTTTTCGCGGTAAGACTGATCCTGGGATCGTGTGTATCCATTTACAACCTACTTTCGGCAAGTGCGAGAGGGAATTTCCAGAAATCAATACCACGTGACTTCATCAGCCAATCAGCTGAAGTCTACCGACGTAACCCCAACGTAACTCGCCATTTTCGAATCATGTGATGCCCTACCACACCTCTTGGGTGATACGAAAGTTATTCATACCTATATATTTTGTAAGCCTAGCCTATATCTCTTTCCGAAGTGGTTTGAAAACCTGTAATTTATCAGATTTCTCGAGTCTGTTCTCTGCCGGATGAAGGCCGAACAGAATCCCGTAATATACCGGATATCGCTCCGCAATAATGGAGACTCACGATTCGCCAGCCATCTTATGGATGGCGAAGTGTACGCAAATGAGTTTTGCACTGGACGGGAACGGGTTTAGCGCGCGAAGTCACGACCCACTTGTTGTGGCGACATTTATCCTGGTTGTTTGATATTTCACCCGTGATACGTTCGAGGCGGCTGGCCATTTGTGAACAGCCATATGGTTCGTTGTAAGTATAACAATCTTGAAAAATGCAAAACATTCAATTTTTCATCATTGCGATAATCAACTCCAGAAATCAAAGCTTTTAATGACAACGTGGATGACTAACCGAGTTTTCCTCAGCCTAAAGCCTTTTGTGAAGAGGCTAAATAAAAATGCTCCGTAATATTTTTTTCAATATCGTTTGTATTTCAAGCAGAACCCGAATCGCGAGTCATGTTAGGAAATGTAAGCTCACAATTTTCTATAATTCAGGAGCTGTCGTGGTCGCTCCTCTCCCACACTAAGACCAGATAGATTCCCATCGTTTCCCAAACACGACAGAAGCCTGACAATTACAAGATTGATTGCATCAGTGTGCACATTATTTTTAATCACGGCCTTTTAAACACCCGTGACAGTACCAGGCACGTGCACTAGTGATGTTCCATCTGCTTATGGATCAGGCTGTCTCGGCACCGGGCCACTGTCTTCAGCCAGCCTCTTCTAGAGAAGTGAATTGTTTAAAAAAAAATTACCCGTCTGTTGCACATGACGAATAATTGAAGGCCAGTGGTAGTTGTTTGGAGTATGATATGTGTTCGGTTTAACTACCAGTTTGATTTTAAATCGGGGTCTAATAAGGTGTTGCCCAGAGGGATTATTTGAGTGTCTCTGCACCGCTTTCACAAGCCAAAAGTATGACGCCATTTGTGGGAGCGCGTATTTCTAAAAATCGAGACGGGCAACTCCCGCCAAGAAGTTTGTCAGGTTGTAGCATTTCAATTAAAATACTTATTGCCGAAACATAGCAGTCCAGACTTAATTATGCAATCGACGGGATACAACTTTGTTAACATTGCCACAAATGTAACTCTTGTAGTGGTCTAAGGCCTCAAACGCTTGTGTCCGTTCCATGAGGGCAAGGGAGACCACTGGCATTATGCGATCAAAGGGCGGATGTTTATTTTCTTCAGGAAACGCATAGTTTAGCGAGTGATGAAAAATTTTGGTCAGATCAGTGGGGAGGAAAAATGTGATTTTCTCACGGAACTAATAGAAGTTGTGGAGTTGCCACCATTTTCAATTCAGATAACATTAGGATTTTGAACAATGAGCAGGATAATAGCGGGAGATTTGTTATAGCAGAAGTAGAAATGAACAGAATAAACTATTTACTTGTTAATATCTACGCGCCTAACGATCCAGGAGAGCGGGAAGATTTTTTTATTTTGTTACAAAGAAAGTTAATTTCAGATTATAATTGTGTCAATATTATTTTCTGCGGGGATGATAACACAGCTGTCAACCCGATCGTCGATAGAAAGGGAAGTGGACAGTACAACCAACAGGGCGTGGCCAGTATCAATCTGATGCAACTCTGTTGCAGCCTGAATCTGATTGACGTGTGGAGGGAAAGGAACGGAAACAAGAGGGCGTATACGTGGCGTAAAAACAACAACACACAGTCAAGAATAGATTTTTGGTTAATATCAAAGATTTTAATGAAACTGCATCTTAGATTGCTAAGGGCATTTCACGTTTCACTAAATACTAGAAGTTTCTACGTATGATCGTGCCATGCGTTCGGATGATGATGAAACTGGTGCAAAACACAGAAATAATACCGAGCATCAAATCAGACCATAAAATAATATCATTGTTATTAGAACCTAAACAGCAAGCAAAGAGACCTAACTTTTGGAAATTTAATAATATGCTGCTTGAAAACAAAAACTATGTGTCGGCAGTTAATCAGTTTGTTGATAACGCATATGAGGAACTAAAGGACTGGGATCCATGTCTAAGGTGGGAATGGATAAAACACAAAATAATGAACCTAAGCATTGAGCACTCAAAGGAAAATATTAGAAAACGCAGAGAGAAAGAAAATCATCTCATTAAGGCTATTTCAATTTTGGACAGGCAACTAGTCGACGACCCGAACAACGAGGACTACTTACAGGACTATGAAATGAAGAAAGAAGAACTAGAACAAATTTGTGATAAGAAAGGAGAGGGTGCTATGATAAGATCCAGATGTAGATGATTAGAGAAAGGAGAGAAAAGTTCAAAATACTTCTTTAATTTGGAAAGAGCAAAATCTGGAAAGAAAAGCATAGATGAGCTTGAATCAGAAAAGGATATGCTAATTACAGATGAATCAGAAATTTTAAAACAATTAGAAGCTTATTATTCTGACCTTTATAATTCTAAGCAGGGTTTGTCAGAAAGTAACTATGACTTAACATTTCCTAACAGTGTTCCAACTCTCTCAGAAGAACATAGTTTGTTAATAGAAAATGAACTTTCAGAAGATGAGCTAAAAGATGCACTGTTCAAAATGCCATTGAATAAGTCGCCAGGGTGTGATGGTCTTTCCGTCCAATTTTACCAAAAGTTCTGGGAAAAACTTAAAACATTATATATCGAATCTTTGAGACATTCAGTAAGTACTGGCGTTTTAACAATATCTCAGCGCAGAGGAGTTATAACCCTACTTGAAAAACCGGATAGAGACCCAAAATTGTTAAGTAACTGGCGACCAGTGACTTTGTTGAATGTTGATTATAAAATATTATCCAAAGCATTAGCCAACAGAATAAAGCCTCATTTAGACACTCTGATACACAACACACAAACTGGTTTTATTAAAGATACATTGGGGAAAATCTCAGGTTTATTCTTTCAAGACCTCATGGAAGATGAAGATTATGCTGACAATTGGCTTTTATCACTGGACTTTGAAAAAGCCTTCGATTCTGTAGAGTGGTCGTTTATTGACTTCGCTTTGCAAAAATTTAACTTTGGCTCAGAATTTCGACAACTTGTGAAACTTCTGTACACGGATGTTTTGAGCTGTGTAATTAACAAAGGCAGATCAACGAATTGGTTCAGATTACAAAGAGGTACAAGACAAGGCTGTCCAGTGTCGCCATATATATTCATTTTATGCGCTGAACTTATAAACAATGAAGTAAGAAACGATGAAGAAATCCAGGGGATAGTTGTCGGGGATGTTGAGGTGAAAGGTGTTTATTTTGAGGATGATTCTGATTTATTACTCCAAAACTTGAAATCTGTTGAAAAGGCAGTTGAAAAATACAAAAGGTTCGAGAAACCCACGGGGCTATACCTCAATTTGCTTAAATCAGCTTTGTTCCCACTCTCTCCACGCAATATTAATGGGTTGACAGCGCCATGCGGCCTTAAAATTGTAGAAAAACGAGTTAAGGTATTAGGAGTAGTGATTAGTCATGATAAAAATGAAATGAGAAGAGAGAACCTTGAAAAACAATTAAAGAAGATAAAAACAAAATTAAACATATGGTCTAATAGAAACTTGACCATGTACGGTTGAGCAAAGGCGAAGGAATATCAAGATTAACATATCTAGCTTCTGTTCTCCCCACGACTCGTAAATTTCGTTCTCAAGTTAACAAAGAACTGTTTAGTTTCATTTGGAATTACTAACAAGAAAAGGTGAAAAGGTCTGTGCTAAGTAGGAGCAGATTAGACGGCGGACTAAAAACTAGAGATTTCAATTTACATGACCAAGCTCTGAAACTAAACTGGCTACATAGATATTTTGACGATAGGCCCAGTTTTTGTAAATTATTGATGAGAAAAGCATTTGATCAATATGGTGGATTGGAATTTTTGCTGCAGTGTAACTAAGGCTGAAAAACCAGAACTTTCAGAGTTTTACAAAGCAATTTTGCTTGCTGCAGTAAAATTAGAGAATACAGTGAAGTTGATCTCTATAATGAAATCCTGTGGAACAATCAAAATATTCTTGTCCGTAAGAAGCAAATATTTTTTCAAGATTGGCGGTGCGCTGGAATTAACTTTGTTAAAGATTTATTCAACCCACATGGTAGATTAATGGCACTTCCACAGCTGGAGGCAAAATTTAATTTTGTCACAGATTTTAAGCTGTACTATAATATAATTAAGGCAGTGGTTTCCTTTGTTGGATCAAATGTATATAACCGAAATATGGATGACGTAGAAATTACTTTAAGCATCCCTAAGCTGAATGGGATCAAGTTGGATATTTGTACATGGTTTTGTAAATCATTTTATGAAATATTACGAATGTGTTCGATAAACACACCTTGTAGATGTCAAGATGCATATGATCCAGTAATTTGGAAAGATATTTGGAAAATGTTGCACAGAATACCGACTGAAATGAAAGTGAAACAGCTACATTTTAAACTTGTTCACAAAATTGTGCCTTGTAAGGTCTATTTGTGCCATAGACTTAAACTGAAAAACAACGATTTATGTGATATATGTAACGTGGAAGACACAATTGAGCATTACTTTTTACATTGTATGCGAAATGCCACTTTTTGGATGAATGTAAAGAACTACATTGACAGTATGACTGACCAGTTTTTGAGTAGTTTTAATATTAGAGATGACGAAATTTTGCATGAAGTGTTCAGAAATTCTTCTCGTACGAATTTCATAAATTACGTACTTTTGCAAGCCAAGTTTTTCATTTACCGTCATAAAGTTTTGGAAACAGTCCCAAGTAGTATACAAAGGTGAAATTGAGTCAGTAGCGCCTCACTGCGCATGCGCAGAAAAAAAAATGGGCAGGTTTTGTGGCGGTATTGGGGCGGTGTGCGCAGGTGAATGGGGCGCAGGTATGACGTCACTTCCGGTCTGGGTGAATGGGGCGTGACCTTGGGGGCATGTATTTCTCCGCGGTGATGCGGTCTGGTGGTGATGCGGTCTGCCTCCGCGGACCGAAAGTAGTCCCAAACCCGTGGGTTTTCGTGGAAGTGTTCGGCAATCTGTAGGGACCTCTAGTGGACCGATGGGGTCGAGTGAGGTATCAAAGTGAAGCATTCGTGAAAGGGCATCTAATGGGCTGGGTGAGGGGTTGACATATCGGCCTTCTGCGCATGCGCGGTGGCCGAAGGGTATGAAAATAGCCTTTTTGGAACTAGGGGAGCCCCTAGTGGACCGATGGGGTCGAGTGAGGTATCAAAGTGAAGGATATGTGAAGGGGCATCTGATGGGCTGGGCGCGGGGTTGAACTATCGGCATTCTGCGCATGCGCGGAGGCCCAAGGGTATGGAAATAGACGTTTTGGAGCTAGGGAAGCCCCTAATGGACCAATGGGGTCGAGTGAGGTATCGATGTGAAGCATTCGTGAAGGGGCATCTGATGGGCTGGGTGTGGGGTTGAAATATCGGCATTCTGCGCATGCGCGGTGGCCCAAGGGTATGGAAATAGCGGTTTTGGAGCTAGGGGAGTCCCTAATGGGCCAATGGAGTCGTAGGAGGTATCAAAGTGAAGCATTCGTGAAGGGGCATCTGATGGACTGGGCGTGGGGTTGAAATATTGGCATTCTGCGCATGCGCGGTGACCCAAGGGTATGGAAATAGACGTTTTGGAGCTAGGGCAGCCCCTAATGGTCCAATGGGGTCGAGTGAGGTATCAAAGTGAAGCATTCGTGAAGGGGCATCTGATGGACTGGGTGTGGGGTTGACATATCGGCCTTCTGCGCATGCGCGGTGGCCCAAGGGTATGAAAATAGCCTTTTTGGAGCTAGGGGAGCCCCTAATGGTCCAATGGGATCGAGTGAGGTATCAAAGTGAAGCATATGTGAAGGGGCATCTGATGGACTGGGCGCGGGGTTGAATTAGGGTCATTCTGCGCATGCGCGGTGGCCCAAGGGTATGAAAATAGACGTTTTGGAGCTAGGGAAGCCCCTAATGGACCAATGGGGTCGAGTGAGGTATCGATGTGAAGCATTCGTGATGGGGCATCTGATGGGCTGGGTGTGGGGTTGAAATATCGGCATTCTGCGCATGCGCGGTGGCCCAAGGGTATGGAAATAGCGGTTTTGGAGCTAGGGGAGTCCCTAATGGGCCAATGGAGTCGTATGAGGTATCAAAGTGAAGCATTCGTGAAGGGGCATCTGATGGACTGGGCGTGGGGTTGAAATATCGGCATTCTGCGCATGCGCGGTGACCCAAGGGTATGGAAATAGACGTTTTGGAGCTAGGGGAGCCCCTAATGGTCCAATGGGGTCGAGTGAGGTATCAAAGTGAAGCATTCGTGAAGGGGCATCTGATGGACTGGGTGTGGGGTTGACATATCGGCCTTCTGCGCATGCGCGGTGGCCCAAGGGCATGAAAATAGCCTTTTTGGAGCTAAGGGAGCCCCTAATGGTCCAATGGGATCGAGTGAGGTATCAAAGTGAAGCATTCATGAAGGGGCATCTGATGGACTGGGTGTGGGGTTGAATTAGGGTCATTCTGCGCATGCGCGGTGGCCCAAGGGTATGAAAATAGACGTTTTGGCATCTAGGGGAGCCCCTAATGGTCGAATGGGGTCGAGTGAGGTATCAACGTGAAGCCTAGGTGAAGGGGTATTTGATGGCTGGGTGGGTGCAAGTAAAATTTTTCCTGAAAAAAAAAATACGGAACACGGACTTTATCGAAAAACCTGGGAAAATTCCTATATGGGGTATGAGGGGTATATAGGTCGCCGGGCTTAACGGGGCTTGTCTATCAACAGAGTTATCTTCCCCTAGTTCCAGGGTGGGTGTATGTAAAAATTTTCCTGAAAAAATACGGAATACGGACTTTATCCTAAATTACGGGAAAATGCCTATATGGGGTATGGGAGGTATAGGACCATCCTGGGAAACGTACTTCTATACATTTGCGGTAGGGTTGTGAGGTCTCGTTTTACTCGTCTCGTCATTTAGAACATGATAGGAAGTGTCCCCGTGCGAATCGGTGAAATTTTTGAAAAAAGTCACCGAACCCCATATAGTCCCATACTGAGGGTATAGGATCAATGTTTGTCCCCCTGGGAAACGTACTTCTATGCATTTGCGGTAGGGTTGTGGGGTCTCGTTTTACTCGTCTCGTCATTTAGAACATGATAGGAAGTGTCCCCGTGCGAATCGGTGAAATTTTTGAAAAAATATAGTCCCATACTGAGGGTATAGGATCAATGTTTGTCCCCCTGGGAAACGTACTTCTATACATTTGCGGTAGGGTTGTGGGGTCTCGTTTTACTCGTCTCGTCATTTAGAACATGATAGGAAGTGTCCCCGTGCGAATCGGTGAAATTTTTGAAAAAAGTCACCGAGCCCCATATAGACCCATACTGGGGTATAGGTTCAATGTTTATCCTACTGGGAAACCCACTTCTATACATTTGCGGTAGGGTTGTGGGGTCTCGTTTTACTCGTCTCGTCATTTAGAACACGATAGGAAGTGTTGCGGAGCGAATCGGTGAAATTTTTGAAAAAAGTCACCGAGGCCTGGGTAGGCCCATAGGCCTATACTGCATGGCTATGGGTGTATAGGCCCATACGGGGTGGACATGTTGGAGTCTAGGTGGGCCACTCATGGTCCAATGGGGTCGAGTGAGGTCTTATTTTGAAGCTCTCGTGGAGGAGCACTTGACTACACTAATGGTTCGTCCGTGTTCAATAGTCTGCGCATGCGCAGTCTGGCCGTAGTATAGAAAACAGGCATTTTGGGTGCTATGTAGGGGTGTGTTTGGGTTAGAGATGAGCTAATCACGGTTCGAATGGGTCTTATGAGGTGTCAAAGTGAAGCTTGTGTGGGGTAGAGTCAGAATGGTGTGTTTTTGAATGCATGTCGCGTTAATCTGCGCATGCGCAGTTGGTTGTAGTAAGTAAAGTGGCCATTTTGGGGCAGCGAAGGAAGTTATTTGGGGTCGAGATGGGCTAATCACGGTTCGAATGCGTCCTGAAAGGTGTCATCTTGTAGTTCTCGGGGTGTACACTCCGATTTGAGGGATGTTCGCGTCATCTGTGACGTCATCGGTGACGTCATCGGTACGAGTAGTAGCGAAAGTGGCCATTTTCGGGCAGTACCTGAAGGTATTTGGGGTCGAGATGGGCTATTCACGGTTCGAATGCGTCCTGGAAGGTGTCATCTTGTAGTTCTCGGGGTGTACATTCCGATTTGAGGGATGTCCGCGTCATCTGTGACATCATCGGTGACGTCATCGGTACGAGTAGTAGCGAAAGTGGACATTTTCGGGCAGTACATGAAGGTATTTGGGATCGAGATGGGCTATTCACGGTTCGAATGCGTCCTCGAAGGTGTCATCTTGTAGTTCTCGGGTGTACATTCCGATTTGAAGGATGTTCGCGTCATCTGTGACGTCATCGGTACGAGTAGTAGCGAAAGTGGACATTTTCGGGCAGTACATGAAGGTATTTGGGGTCGAGATGGGCTATTCACGGTTCGAATGCGTCCTGGAAGGTGTCATCTTGTAGTTCTCGGGGTGTACATTCCGATTTGAGGGGTGTCCGCGTCATCTGTGACGTCATTGATGACGTCATCGGTACGAGTAGTAGCGAAAGTGGACATTTTGTGGGTGCGTGAGGGTGAGTTTGGTGTAGAGATGCACCATCCTTAGTCCGAATGCGTCGTGTGAGGTGTCATTTTGTAGCTCTCGGGGTGTACATTCCGAATTGAGGCATGTCCGAAGCATCTGTGACGTCATCGATGACGTCATCAGTAGGAGTATTAGCGAAAGTGAGCCTTTTGGGGCAGTGCAGGAAGGTATTTGGTGTAGAGATGGACCATCCGCGTTGCGAATGCGTCGTGTGGGGTATCATGTTGTAGCTCTCGGAGTATAGACCCTGATTTCAGGGATATTTATAGCATCTGTGACGTCATTGGTGACGTCATTAGTACAAGTTGTAGCGAAAGTGGGCATTTTTTAGCAGTGAAGGATGTTATTTGGTGTAGAGATGGACCATCCGCGGTCCAAATGGACCGTGTGAGGTGTCATCTTGTAGCAACGCCCACCAACACCATTCTTAATGCTTCAACGCCCTGGTGAAATAGCTCAGAAGCTCTGATATTCCATGGAATTGTCACTAATTCTTCGAAATGCGGTGATGCCCGTCAACGCCCGTCGTTACACCTTAACACTCTAACATAACGCCATGATATAGACCAGAGAGAGAACAACAACAGCAACAACAACAAGGATGACACATGAGAGAACAACAACAACAACAAGAAGTTTTTTTCATATAGTTTATTCTCCCCAATGTTACATCATACCCACGCTGGGGGAGCCGCGTTGGGTATATTTACAATTCAAGAAGATTCTTATCCAATCAGAGGCCACCATTTGCATGTTTCATATTCGTTCCTGTCCGTTAGATGTATTCTTGTCCAATCAGAAGTCTCCATTTCAGAAAGTGCCATCTGAACCGTTTATTCTAATCATCGTCGGGCAGGCCAGGATACCGTTGAGGCAACATATCCTCAGATAGTTGTTTGCGCATTCTGAGTATCTATCAGTGCATGGGTGAATACTTTCATCCGATGGAGGTGGTGGTCAGTTTAACCACGAAGAACGCAACATTGGTCATTATCTCCACTATCCACTTGGTGTTACAATTCAAGAAGACTTGTCCAATCAGAGGCCACCATTTGCATCTGTCATATTCGTTCCTGTCCGTTAGATGTATTCTTGTCCAATCAGAAGTCTTCATTTCAAGTTCCATCTTCGGCCATGTTCCCTTTGAACCGTTTATTCTAATCATCATCGGGCAGCCCAGGATACCGTTGAGGCAACATATCCTCAGATAGTTGCTTGTGCATTCTGAGTATCTATCAGTGCCTGGGTGAATACATTCACCCGATGGGTTGGTCGGTCAGCTTGGTCACGAAGAACGTAACATTGGTCACACTGTCCACTGTCCACTGTCCACTTGGTGTTGGGGCGTTGCAACCGGGCCCATTCCAAGGGATCCACGGTGTTCAGTTTCTCCAGCATCGTCTCTAGCGACACTCGGTTAATGATGGTAAACGGTTGGTCAAATACCTGGATGTTACTGCTCGGGTAAAAGTATCGGACTTGGACTGTCTCTTTATGCTGCAGCACATAACCGGGTCAAAATACTCGCTTCTTTTGCGCGCCGGGGTCAAAGGTCAGTTCCGGTCACCTTTAGCGACGTACACCAAACAGAAGCGAGTATTTAAAATCCGTCACAGAGCTCTCGTCCAATCAGAAGCGAGTATTTTGACCCGGTGCATTATGGGACATATCCAAGATGGCGGTTCCAAAATGGCGGATCCAACATGGCGGCTCCAAAATGGCGGCGTATGAGAGCTTCTGGACATGGACCTGATAGAAGTCCGGAATGGTGGAACATTCGTAAACATTCGGGCACTTTTACATCCGGGGACTTTTACATCCGAAGAGACACGGAAGTGCCCGAACATGATATCAGCTAGCGTGCTATAAAAGGGAAGCGGTCTGGCCGTTTCATCAGACACTCTGTCAACCACCAAGATGTTCACTTGTACTACGTGCTCGAAATCATTCACTCGTCTGCACGACTTGCGCCGCCATGAGGCTACCAAGCACGAAGGAACCGCCCGGTATAACTGTACGATATGTACACTGTCGTTTCAGCGCCCGGATCATTTACAGCGCCACACACGTGCACGCCATGAAGTACCCAAGCGTCCATGCGAAGAATGTGGTCGGCTTTTCAAACTGACCAGTCAGTTGCTGCGACACCAACGCACACGACACCCTGTTCCGCAGCCACGTTTGCAGATAGAAGAGCCCGTAGGCATCAATATCGAAACAGGGGGAACTCCCACCCATCGCACGAGGGCCGATGATGATGTCGCCCTAATTCAACAGTCAAATTCCGACGACAAGACCTTGGGCCAGATTTTGTACGACGTGGAGGGCAAAGTACACTTCGTGGACGAAGCCATAAATGTTCCCAGCGATCTGTTACACGAAGACCATCCAGTGAGTGACATTTATCGGCGCCATTGGCCCATGATCCGGCACTGTTTCTACCGTCATCGCCCTATTCAAGATATCTACAATTTCCGACTGACCGACCTCGCCCGTCTACGTAGCTACGTAGAAGCCATCTTCAAAGATCAAACTACGGCCTTCAAATTGAATCTGGCGTTTGGTTATGTGCTGCAGCATAAAGAGACAGTCCAAAAAGTCCGATATTTTTACCCGAGCAGTAACATCCGGGTATTTGACCAACCGTTTACCATCATTAACCGAGTGTCGCTAGAGACGATGCTGGAGAAACTGGACACCGTGGATCCCTTGGAATGGGCCCAACAACAACGCCCCAACACCAAGTGGACAGTGGAGAGTGTGACCAATGTTACGTTTTTCGTTACCAAGCTGACCGACCACTCCCATCGGCTGAATGCGTCACTCATGCACTGATGAATACCATAACATGCCGTACATACTCTATATGTCTACATGTTGATCGTTGACGGTACGGAGGTGACCGAAGAGACACGGATGTTACTGAAGATGTCAAGGCTCGGCCCTCGACTTGGGGATAGTTGAACTGAGTGTGCTAAAAATAGATCACCAGCTAGCGTGCTATAAAAGGGAAGCGGCCTGGACGTTTCATCAGACACTCTGTCAACCACCAAGATGTTCACTTGCACAACTTGCCAGAAGATGTTTACTCGTCTAGATAAGTTACGACGCCACGAGGCCTCCATCCACAACGATGCCCGGTATACTTGTATAATCTGCGCACGGTCATTCAGATCATTTACTGCGTCATGAGAGGGTACTCCACGCGGGTGCGACGGTACTATGTAATGATTGTGGTCGACTCTTCAAACGACCCAGTCGGTTTAGACAGCACCAACGTTTGATGCATGCCCCGTCTCTACGGTTTGGGCGACAACTTTCCACTAAAGAGGGGCCGCGGAAGGTCAGACCCAGTGAAGATGAACCCGGAGAGACGAACGCCACTGGTGATGCGATGACGAAGAGCCTGCCTATACCCACGGTCCAGGAGGGCCTGGATATCCAGCCGGACCCCACCGTTACGGTTTCGAGTCATACGCCTGACAACATCGAACATTTTCTGGACGAGCCCATAAATGTTCCTAGCGATCTCTTACAGGGCGCCCATCCAGTGAGTGACATCTATCGGCGCCATTGGTCCATGATACGGCACTGTTTCCACCGTCATCGCCCTATTCAAGATATCTACAATTTCCGACTGACCGACCTCGCCCGTCTACGTAGCTACGTAGAAGCCATCTTCAAAGATCAAACTACGGCCTTCAAATTGAATCTGGCGTTTGGTTATGTGCTGCAGCATAAAGAGACAGTCCAAGTCCGATACTTTTACCCGAGCAGTAACATCCAGGTATTTGACCAACCGTTTACCATCATTAACCGAGTGTCGCTAGAGACGATGCTGGAGAAACTGAACACCGTGGATCCCTTGGAATGGGCCCGGTTGCAACGCCCCAACACCAAGTGGACAGTGGACAGTGTGACCAATGTTACGTTCTTCGTGACCAAGCTGACGACCAACCCATCGGGTGAATGTATTCACCCAGGCACTGATAGATACTCAGAATGCACAAGCAACTATCTGAGGATATGTTGCCTCAACGGTATCCTGGGCTGCCCGATGATGATTAGAATAAACGGTTCAAAGCGAACATGGCCGAAGATGGAACTTTCTGAAATGAAGACTTCTGATTGGACAAGAATACATCTAACGGACAGGAACGAATATGACAGATGCAAATGGTGGCCTCTGATTGGACAAGTCTTCTTGAATTGTAACACCAAGTGGATAGTGGAGATAATGACCAATGTTGCGTTCTTCGTGGTTAAACTGACCACCACCTCCATCGGATGAAAGTATTCACCCATGCACTGATAGATACTCAGAATGCGCAAACAACTATCTGAGGATATGTTGCCTCAACGGTATCCTGGCCTGCCCGACGATGATTAGAATAAACGGTTCAGATGGCACTTTCTGAAATGGAGACTTCTGATTGGACAAGAATACATCTAACGGACAGGAACGAATATGAAACATGCAAATGGTGGCCTCTGATTGGATAAGAATCTTCTTGAATTGTAAATATACCCAACGCGGCTCCCCAGCGTGGGTATGATGTAACATTGGGGAAAATAAACTATATGAAAAAAACTTCTTGTTGTTGTTGTTCTCTCATGTGTCATCCTTGTTGTTGTTGCTGTTGTTGTTCTCTCTCTGGTCTATATCATGGCGTTATGTTAGAGTGTTAAGGTGTAACGACGGGCGTTGACGGGCATCACCGCATTTCGAAGAATTAGTGACAATTCCATGGAATATCAGAGCTTCTGAGCTATTTCACCAGGGCGTTGAAGCATTAAGAATGGTGTTGGTGGGCGTTGCTACAAGATGACACCTCACACGGTCCATTTGGACCGCGGATGGTCCATCTCTACACCAAATAACATCCTTCACTGCTAAAAAAGGCCCACTTTCGCTACAACTTGTACTAATGACGTCACCATGACGTCACAGATGCTATAAATATCCCTGAAATCAGGGTCTATACTCCGAGAGCTACAACATGATACCCCACACGACGCATTCGCAACGCGGATGGTCCATCTCTACACCAAATACCTTCCTGCACTGCCCCAAAAGGCTCACTTTCGCTAATACTCCTACTGATGACGTCATCGATGACGTCACAGATGCTTCGGACATGCCTCAATTCGGAATGTACACCCCGAGAGCTACAAAATGACACCTCACACGACGCATTCGGACTAAGGATGGTGCATCTCTACACCAAACTCACCCTCACGCACCCACAAAATGTCCACTTTCGCTACTACTCGTACCGATGACGTCATCAATGACGTCACAGATGACGCGGATACCCCTCAAATCGGAATGTACACCCCGAGAACTACAAGATGACACCTTCCAGGACGCATTCGAACCGTGAATAGCCCATCTCGACCCCAAATACCTTCATGTACTGCCCGAAAATGTCCACTTTCGCTACTACTCGTACCGATGACGTCACCGATGACGTCACAGATGACGCGAATATCCCTCAAATCGGAATGTACACCCCGAGAACTACAAGATGACACCTTCCAGGACGCATTCGAACCGTGAATAGCCCATCTCGACCCAAATACCTTCATGTACTGCCCGAAAATGTCCACTTTCGCTACTACTCGTACCGATGACGTCACCGATGACGTCACAGATGACGCGAACATCCCTCAAATCGGAGTGTACACCCCGAGAACTACAAGATGACACCTTTCAGGACGCATTCGAACCGTGATTAGCCCATCTCGACCCCAAATAACTTCCTTCGCTGCCCCAAAATGGCCACTTTACTTACTACAACCAACTGCGCATGCGCAGATTAACGCGACATGCATTCAAAAACACACCATTCTGACTCTACCCCACACAAGCTTCACTTTGACACCTCACACGACCCATTCGAACCGTGATTAGCTCATCTCTAACCCAAACACACCCCTACATAGCACCCAAAATGCCTGTTTTCTATACTACGGCCAGACTGCGCATGCGCAGACTATTGAACACGGACGAACCATTAGTGTAGTCAAGTGCTCCTCCACGAGAGCTTCAAAATAAGACCTCACTCGACCCCATTGGACCATGAGTGGCCCACCTAGACTCCAACATGTCCACCCCGTATGGGCCTATACACCCATAGCCATGCAGTATAGGCCTATGGGCCTACCCAGGCCTCGGTGACTTTTTTCAAAAATTTCACCGATTCGCTCCGCAACACTTCCTATCGTGTTCTAAATGACGAGACGAGTAAAACGAGACCCCACAACCCTACCGCAAATGTATAGAAGTGGGTTTCCCAGTAGGATAAACATTGAACCTATACCCCAGTATGGGTCTATATGGGGCTCGGTGACTTTTTTTTTAAAAATTTCACCGATTCGCACGGGGACACTTCCTATCATGTTCTAAATGACGAGACGAGTAAAACGAGACCCCACAACCCTACCGCAAATGTATAGAAGCACGTTTCCCAGGGGGACAAACATTGATCCTATACCCTCAGTATGGGACTATATGGGGTTCGGTGACTTTTTTCAAAAATTTCACCGATTCGCACGGGGACACTTCCTATCATGTTCTAAATGACGAGACGAGTAAAACGAGACCCCACAACCCTACCGCAAATGTATAGAAGTACGTTTCCCAGGGGACAAACATTGATCCTATACCCTCAGTATGGGACTATATGGGGTTCGGTGACTTTTTTCAAAAATTTCACCGATTCGCACGGGGACACTTCCTATCATGTTCTAAATGACGAGACGAGTAAAACGAGACCTCACAACCCTACCGCAAATGTATAGAAGTACGTTTCCCAGGATGGTCCTATACCTCCCATACCCCATATAGGCATTTTCCCGTAATTTAGGATAAAGTCCGTATTCCGTATTTTTTCAGGAAAATTTTTACATACACCCACCCTGGAACTAGGGGAAGATAACTCTGTTGATAGACAAGCCCCGTTAAGCCCGGCGACCTATATACCCCTCATACCCCATATAGGCATTTTCCCAGGTTTTTCGATAAAGTCCGTGTTCCGTATTTTTTTTTTTCAGGAAAAATTTTACATGCAGCCACCCAGCCATCAAATACCCCTTCACCTAGGCTTCACGTTGATACCTCACTCGACCCCATTCGACCATTAGGGGCTCCCCTAGATGCCAAAACGTCTATTTTCATACCCTTGGGCCACCGCGCATGCGCAGAATGACCCTAATTCAACCCCACACCCAGTCCATCAGATGCCCCTTCATGAATGCTTCACTTTGATACCTCACTCGATCCCATTGGACCATTAGGGCTCCCCTAGCTCCAAAAAGGCTATTTTCATGCCCTTGGGCCACCGCGCATGCGCAGAAGGCCGATATGTCAACCCCACACCCAGTCCATCAGATGCCCCTTCACGAATGCTTCACTTTGATACCTCACTCGACCCCATTGGACCATTAGGGGCTACCCTAGCTCCAAAACGTCTATTTCCATACCCTTGGGTCACCGCGCATGCGCAGAATGCCGATATTTCAACCCCACGCCCAGTCCATCAGATGCCCCTTCACGAATGCTTCACTTTGATACCTCATACGACTCCATTGGCCCATTAGGGACTCCCCTAGCTCCAAAACCGCTATTTCCATACCCTTGGGCCACCGCGCATGCGCAGAATGCCGATATTTCAACCCCACACCCAGCCCATCAGATGCTCCTTCACGAATGCTTCACATCGATACCTCACTCGACCCGATTGGTCCATTAGGGCTTCCCTAGCTCCAAAACGTCTATTTCCATACCCTTGGGCCTCCGCGCATGCGCAGAATGCCGATAGTTCAACCCCGCGCCCAGCCCATCAGATGCCGCTTCACATATGCTTCACTTTGATACCTCACTCGACCCCATCGGTCAACTAGGGGCTCCCCTAGTTCCAAAAAGGCTATTTTCATACCCTTCGGCCACCGCGCATGCGCAGAATGACGATATTTCAACCCCACATCCAGCCCATCAAATGCCCCCTCCCCTAAGCTTCACTTTGATACCTCACTCGACCCCATCGGACCATTTTATCTAGGGACTACTTTTTCTCCGCGGAAGCTTTTTCCCCGAGACCGAATCACCGCCAGACATGACTGCATCACCGCGGATGAATACATTCTTGCACTCACTCACACCGTATGGTGTGGTGGAGGTGGGTACAAAATGGCGGCCTGTGTGGTTGTGTGGTGGGAGGTGAGTATCCGCCATTTTGTACCCACCTCCACCACACATCACTCACGCATGCGCACCCCCCAATACCTCCCCAAAACAGGTCGCTGTGACGTAAAAACAGGTTCTCGCGCATGCGCAGTGAGGCGCTAAAGCCTCGAAAGGCTCTTTGTATACTACTATCGTCTCTGCAATTGATCAACATAAAGAGGTTCAATTCGTCTTCTTCGACATTTCTAATTTCTAAGGCATTTGACCGGGTTTGGCATCGAGGACTTATTCATAAGCTGAAGCAGTTTGGCATTTCTGGTACTATGATTCAGTGGATAGAAAGCTACATGTACTTAGAACACCGAATGCAAAAAGTTGTGCTTAACGGTACTGAATCAGACACCCTCCGAATTCATGCTGGCGTACCACAGGGCTCCGTATTGGGGCCTCTGTTATTTCTATTATTTATTAACGACCTCCCTGATGGCATCTTGAGTAATATACGTTTATTTGCAGACGATACGTGTCTATACGTTATCTCTGAACAACTAAATGGAACAACTCTTGTTATCAATCATGATCTAGAGTTAATAAAACAATGGTCTGAGACTTGGTTGGTTGATTTCAACACTACAAAGACAATATCCCTTATGATATCAAGGCGATTGCAACCTTCTATTATTAACATAATTTTTGATAATAATGTCATTAACCCATCATCCAGTATAAACACCTTGGCGTAATTTTCAATAAAAGAGGTACCTGGCATGACCATGTTGAAACATTGATTATAAAAGCACAGCGTAAGCTGTCTATTCTCAGAGGACTTAAATATCTACTTGATCGGAAAAGTCTCGAAATTATGTACAAGAGCTTTGTTAGACCCAGTTTGGAGTATGCTGATGTTGTTTGGGACAACATTGACGACGCCCTGGTTAACAGGTTGAAACTTATTCAAAAAGAATCCATAAGAATAATTACTGGAGTTACACGTAGTTGTTCCTCAGAAAATATGTATATTGAAGCTGGTTTTGAAAAATTGTCCCAAAGGCACCAAATACACCGCCTTACTATGTTCTATAAAATAGTACATGGAATGGCTCCGTCATATTTGCATAGTTATCTCCCATTACTGACCCACAATCGAAATCCATACAACATTCGTAATACTAACCAGTTCACACCACTTCGGTGTAGAACTACGCTGTACTACAATTCATTCTTTCCAGCGACCGTGCGCGATTGGAATACTCTGCCGGACCCCGTAAGAAATTCAGCCACACTCATCGAGTTCAAGCTCCCACATCCACCCACATCCACCCCTCCTCCATGGTATTATGTTGGATCACGGGAAAATAATATAATCCTGTGCCGAAAAAGAAATAGTTGCAGTAATCTGAAGGAACATCTATTCAATAATCATTTAATAGTAGACCCAAAATGTATTTGTGGGCTTTCGAATGAAACTCCCGAGCATTATTTCTTACACTGCCCTCTCTTCTTTACTCAACGACATTCTTTCCTTGCTAAACTCTCTGCAATTATATTGAATGATTCTAATCCCCCCATCTTGTATGATATTGTTTGGCTTTTACGACAAAACAATTTCCAAAAACATCGATGTTCAAAAATGCTTAGGATCATTTATCACAGACACTAAGCGATTCTAGTGTTCATAATCACATTTCGACCGTGACATGCAGGCGGCTCACATCGAGCGTACACTCGACAAATGGTGCTCCCTCATTTCTTTTCTTATATTTAAGAACCTCGTATTTACAATATTATCACATTTTTTGTCTCTCACTATTCCTTTTTCTCCCACTATCTACGTCTGTTACAGAAGCTAGCAATTTAAGAAATAATGTCCCGACTCTTCTGCTTTTTACATTATAAATGTATCCGTTTAAACCACATATATCATATTATACATATATGGGGACACGCTAACGAGCCTTGGGCTCATTGTGGCCCCATTGTAAACAGTGTTTGCAATAAATTTGTTTAAACCAAACTTGAGTGGAACAGTTCACTCAAGTTTTTCATTGAATATTGTAGAATTTCATTCAATACAACCATTTCTTGATGGAGAGGAACAATAAATTTCAAGGCTGCTGTAATATTATTTCCCAGATGATAATATTGAAATGACTCAATGGATTCGATTCAGATTTGGTATGTGGATGTCTTGCCACAAGATGTCACTTGCGATTGCATTCCATCCACACATTCATAGGTTGCACCAGCTGGGGAGCCAACTGAAATTCCGTTTTCTGACAATAAAATTAGACTGATGTAACGGATTTCTTTCAAATTTGCTGTGTATGTAAATCATGGCACAATATGAACATTGGAGTTGCATTCCATCCACCTACGCCCACAGGTGGCACCACCTGAGCCATTTTAGTATTTGTTTTTCACAGCAAAAGTAGAATGACTATTGAATCTTCCCCGATGTGGTATATCATTATCTTGTCATCGGGCTTATAACAGTTCGATTGCCAATTTACTATGAGTGTGACTATAGTCATGATATTAATACATGTACGTCTGAAATTTCTGATATTTCATAATCGAATTCAACAACCAACATCATTGAATCCTCACCGAAATACACTTGTAAACTAGCAATGGAGATAACCTGCTCAAAAATAGCAATAGCTTTCCTGAGTCAGTTAACCTTAATGTGTTATGGGGGAGGGATTTGGCTTAATGTCACACTCAAGGTTGTTTCACTCATATGGTGACAGTAAGTTTAGTTGGTGGAGGAAGCCGGAGTACCCGGAGAGAACCACCGCCCGTCGGCAAGTAAATGACACACTTCTACAAAAGGACCAGCTGGGCTCGAACCCGTGCCGGTGTGGAGGCTAAGAATTTCCGGTGGCTAAGAGTGTCCGTCTCCTATCTTGTAACCCAGGTAGGACACTCATTTTCCACAATGGGGACAAGTGTCCGCATTTAGTTGCAATAGAAAAGGATATGAAAAGGGATACTCATCACCAGGACATTCTCATCCATTCAGCGGTGTGAGGCTATAGAGGTCACCAGCGAAGCGCCTTAGATCACTCAGCAACCTTGAACCACTCATGAGTTATGGGGCATGAACATTGTCCATTCTTCCACTATTTGCATATGCAGAAATACATATGCTGTGTTTAGGTACCACCTTCCCCAACCCTCTTCCAATGCTTCGTGGCTTTCACCCTCTGTGTTGTGCCCTTATGGTGGCCTGGAATGATTCGATCAAACTCGACGATTATCCTGAAGGCACTGGTGAGATAATAATGCTGGTCAAAGGCATTATTCCCCATTACTAGCTCAAATACAACAATATATTGGAAAAAGCTCCAGTGAAAGCTGACAAGTACAATATGACAAGCAAATTGCAAATCCAACTTGGATAACTTAGTAAACATTAAAGTTTCAATGATAAGAGAGAAAGTACGAATCTTCCAAGAATGCTCCACCAATTCTAAATTCTTAAAAAAGTTGTGTATCAGATAAAGATACACCCATCTTAACATTTAAAGCCGAAATGTCGGTCTCTCTGTTCATGTTTTTATAACTTGATAATCATGTGACGTAGAGATATAATACATACGCCATCCGACAGGTATTGATCAGGAGAGGTCTATTTTGGACCGGGTCCCAGGGGTGGGGGATGGCTACACTCACATATTGTTTCCCCGTGTTATAGCTATATTCTCGGCATGCATGGTTTACCACATAAAAGGCAGTACAGATATGCCATCCATCATTGGTTTAGACAGACAACCAAACTGAACAGTTCATACTGAAACATGTGAAATTGTGGTCATAATGGTGAGACTAGTTTCAACCTTAATACAAGTCCAGCTCATGGCACCTTTTGCCCCATTGTATCAATTGTTTGTACAGTCGGGAGCCAAAGGTCTTAGAAACTAAAGGGGAACAGACTGTATAATCGACATACCTGATACATCCCATTGCATCAGTGTGGAACCTGGTGGTATTCTCGGTGGTATTCTCGGAGGGAGTACGAAAGTTTTGAAATGTTCAAAACATTCGCCGACCAAGTACGATTAAATGGTATACGTATGGCATTCTTGGCACCATCCTACAGCGTTCTTGCATGCATTCTCCTCCTATCGTGTATATTCGTGGGTAGTCGTAGTAGTTTTTTCGGTCACAAATCAGCTAGAATGCCGTACGAATTGTACGGTGATTGTTGGACGCATTCTACGCTTCTTGTACGATCATACTACGATACTGAGAAGATTTCAACACGATGTGTGGCGACAGTACTACGAATAACCGCGACAGTACTACGAATACCCACGCTGGCGCTACGTTTCATGAAGAATAGGCTACGCTTCCTCGCGAATCTCGTACGATTTCATAGGATTGCTCCACGATCTCTCGCGAAGACCATCGTATGTTCTACATTTCATAGAAGACGGATCATATATATAGGTTCACGTGGCCTCCTGGGGTGTCGTGTCACAGCGTAACAGTTTCGTACTGCATTCGTACTCACATCGTACTGCATACGTGCTTATTCGTAGCAGATTATCAAGCATTCGTAATGGGTTCACGGGCTGCCGTGTTCATGCGTAGGGCGTTCTTCATTGAACCGTACTGCATGCGTACTCATTCTCGATGATTCTTGTTAGATGCTTATGGCTGTCGTACAAGGAACCTACGACATGCGTAAGGGATTCGTAGGACAGTTTCAAAGAGGCCCTCTACAGGCGAATTGACACGAATCGTCAAGATTAAAATATTCGTGGTCATTTGCCGGCATTCTCCACCCAATTCTTGACAGTGTGACTGGGGCTTCACAGGAATGTCAAATTTTCAGGAAATAAATACCACGACACTCTGAATCATGGTAGCAAATTGAAATTCCTCGAGGTGAAATAATTTTTGATGAACGATAGCTATGAACATAGCCAATTTGCGGTACACCAGGTGGAAATTAATATACAATTTTACAACGAATAAAATGCTTTCATTCCCAGTAGAAGAGTGCGGGAGTTCATGTTTGTGAACACTATATCAATGTTTGGAAGGAGTATACGATAAACTGATAATGAAAAACAACCTACTTCATACGTCGACCGCCATTTTGGAAAGTTTTGACACGGCCGACAGGAACCAGCAGCAACGACATGAAATTTGTTTTTAAAATATTTTTCTCCACTGACATCTACATTATCATACATCAATGGAAAGCTTATGGGGCTAGCTGTCTGAATACATACCTGACTTGAAGAATCTACTATCTGATGTGGTGGAAATGGTGAGAATAGCATAGGGTATTGACGACAAATAAACCGAAGACATCGTGCACACATGTGGCGCTAGAATCCAAAATGATTGAAACGCTCCGCAGCGAATACTGCATTGAGTAAACATTGGTTAAAATAGTATCAAGTCACATTGTATGTATTTATCAGTTTATATTCATGTTTCTATTTTTAAAATTGTGACTGCCTTTTTGAGAAAATCAAGAACTATTTTTTTTCGTGTACAAGTCCTACCCGATCATCGACTTCCGGTGGCTATTGTTCTGCAGATGTCAAAACGTGGTGGGACGTTCGAAGAGGAAAACAACATGATTTGGTAAGCTCACGTGTGTTTTCTGTTTTATGATATACCAGGGACGATGTAGAATATGTTTTTTCAACAGATCAGATACATATATTGTTGGAAATATAGCCTAAAGAAATGTTGGTGCAAATGACGTCAAAGGAATTAACCACCCGAGGACCACCATGGACATGCGTTGTTTGTATGTACATTGTACCATACCACATAACTTCTGACATTTTCGACCGTATGATTTCCGACAATTTATCCCTACAACGCTGACATAGTTGATAAACCCAATGAAAGTAATCTATTTCCAAATTATGAAGAAAACCCATCCACTATTTACTGGGTTTTTCTGATTGTTACCCCGCAACGAATTTTGGCCTAAGCCAGGGTATTGTCAAGTATGTACGTCCGTCCGTCCGTATGAATTATGCAGATTCCGGTAATAAAACATGTTTAGGGCTACATGTTATTATGTGATGTGACCCAAGCACTTCCATGAACACAAAAATTTAGATTTATTCACACCTTCTGTCATGTACAAGACAACCATTCTATGTGCATTTCATATGAACATAACAAATTTGCATTTTTCCATTCTTTGCAGGATGAAATAATCACATCAGGGGAAGTAACTGTCCGTGATGAGGACTTAACATTGTGATGTATACTGTTGTTAAGAAAGGGTTAATTATGATTTGGCTGGAAGTAGTCCTTGGCAGCAATTACTATAAACTGTACTGGCCAGAAGTACCTCAATTTCACCTGACTGTATATTTTCATGTGAACTGATTACAACTGTGTTTTCTGCAAATGAGACATGAGTAACCCTTCTTTGAAATATTGTGAAGTAATCTTCTGCAGGAATTCAAAATTAAAGGTGAGTTGTGGTGCACACAAAATTGTCTATGTTGAACATTCATTTATACATAGTTACGCTTCAGATAACATTGTTTTCTTGTTGTATGCGTGTTCATCATTATATATAGTAACATAATCTGAACTTTCAAGTTGGTCAACCAGTTATTTTTTCTTTTATTGTAATTTTACCACCAGCGTGTATAAAATGGCAGCCATCTTGTCTGTTACCGGTCCATCCCTTTACGTACAAGCATTAAATCCTACATTCAACAGCTAACCATCGTCGAAATTGCGTTGTCCCATAACTTGATAACTGCTTGATGTAGATACAAGTTATACTACATTTTAAATGTCTTGCTTAGGGCAGTGACATAAAACTACTATGGATGGGATCACAGGGTTGGGGCTGGCCACACACAAATTATGTTTATATATATTTATAACTTTATTTTCTGAGGGTTTACAAAAATACTCAGTTTGAAAAACTGTTCTTCCCTGAGGCCCCCTAACAACAAGACAATTGCAAAGAAATAAACTATCATAGTTACACACATATCAGACAAATCTTATACAGAACAGATGATATATAGATATAACTAGAGCCTTAGGCACTGAAACGGGGCTATTTAAATGTAAAATAGGCTGTTGGAATAATTCCACTAACTCTTTGATGTTCAGTCCCCATGGCGAAGAGTCATACAATTTGTAGTCTCACACATTTTTCTCAATAAGGATCTCTAGTGCATTAGTGTAATTGTACATATATATACATATTTAAAAAAATAACTTGTGGCCGATGGGACAGACATTTATTATGAAACCAACCTGATGAAATGATAAATAATGTCTTCTCTGCATGTTATCAATATTTGTAAAATATTTTTACTTTTTTCAGATTATAGAAAGAATATCCTTCAGCAGTAAATGACAAAAAAAATGAATATTGAGATACAATGTAAAATCCTAATGGTTAGATGGACTGGATCTATGCTGGGGTGTATCCTCTGATGGCATCATATTATTTACATGTACCTCCTCCTACCAGTACGCCCCTAGTTTGAAAGGTTACAATTCTGACAATGGTTGTATGCAGACTTGTACATGTAGATCACTGCATGCTATCAAAAGATGACTTGGAGGTTGACCCTTTCAATTGACCCTATCAGCTAAGTGAACCAAGCCATTGACCTAGGCCATGCATATGTCTATGCTCTAAATGGTATAGAGGATCTGGTGGAGGGGATGTTTGTGTGTTAATCCCCAAGTTACATACCGTGTATACAATTTCTGAAGGGATGGAAGCCTAGAAACTTATAATTTCTTGCCAACATGGCAAACATATGATAAGTCTGCCTTAAACTATTTTTTTCTGTATTTGTTAAGTGTCTAAATAAAGTTTTTATCAACCAGTGATTTATGACATCTGAACTTTTGAACTTTTTTTATTTACCAAATAATAATACGAAGATAATACATAATTAATCAAAATAGACTGGCGGGAATAAAACCCCATTGGGCTTGTTCTATCCCATGAAAATATATGTGTTTACGGTGGCGACAGGTATATTAATGGCGAAAGCTAGGCTAAAAACTAGAGGGCAGTAAGTGAAACGGACTAAGGGGAAATGAGTTAGCTATGGAGAAGAGATTTTTGTAATCGAGATTTAAAAAGTGAGGAGGATGTAATAACTTTGAGCGCTTGGGGGAGTTTGTTCCATTCTCGCGGTCCTGTGACTTTAATGGTATAGAATGAAAGACTCGAACGATAGAAGGGCCTATATAAGTTGGTATGCTGATTCCTTGTCTGATAGCGGTGGACAGCGCTGAGTCTAGTAAAGTAGTCACGAAAGCGTAATGGCAAGATATCAGAGTTGTACATAGATTTATGCACTAAAGACAGACTGACGTAGAGGTTTAGTTTAAGCAGCGGTAATATGCTACGTGTAAGAAAGAGAGGTTGAGTATGTTCGCGTTTATCAGATAAGGTGATGACTCGGATTGCACGTTTCTGCAGTAAAACTAAGGGTGTCAGGTGAGTGATGTACGTGTTACCCCAGATCCCAGATGATGTTACAATAGGATAGGTAAGGATATATCATGGAATAATATAGGATATACAGAGTTTTCTTGTTAACCGAATTTTTAATATGATTAATAATCCCAATATTTCTGGCAACCTTTTCACAAATGTAATCGATGTGTGTGGTCCAGTTCAGTTTATTATTAAAAATAACACCAAGGAATTTGAAATTGTTTACCTCTACGATTTCGTGTCCAGATATAGTTAGATGAATAGGGTGTCTAAAACGTTTACTATTTGGACTAACTATCATATATTTTGTTTTCCTTACATTAAGTGACAGGCGGTTTGCAGAGAACCACGTATGGATTTTATTAATTCATGCGACATTGTATTAACAGCATCATTCAAATTACTAGATGAACACACAACACTAGTATCATCTGCAAACAGAATAATATGGAGTAAGTCATTTGTATTATTTATATCATTTATGTATAATAAAAATAGTAGAGGTCCAATAATTGAACCTTGCGGGACCCCGCATGAGACAGCACAGAGATCGGAGAGAATGTTGTTCAATGAAACACATTGGGTTCGGTCAGACAGATAACTTCTCAACCAGTTGATTGATTGGCCACGGAACCCATAGTGGTACAGTTTATCAAGGAGGATAGTGTGGTTCACAGTATCAAAAGCTTTGGACAGATCCAGGAAAGTAGAGACACTGAATTTATTAGACTCTTTGGCATTGACCAAAATATCATAAAGAGAGATAGCTGCAAGGGAAGTAGAGTGATTAGATCGGAAACCAAATTGATTATTAGATATAACTGAATGCGCTTCAAGAAAAGATGTCATCATGTTAACGGTCAATTTCTCAAGTATCTTACTGAAGCATGGCAGCACTGATATCGGCCTATAGTTTTCAAAATACATGGGTTCGCCTGATTTAAAAACAGGTGTAACCTTCGCGGATTTGAACGCTTGTGGTACCGTGCCGGTTTTAAAGGATAGATTGACAATATGCGCGATTGGAGCAGAGATGGAGGCAGTTACTAACTTAACATGTGACATTGAGATACCATCCAGGCCAGGTGCAGCCGATTTCAAAGACATA
Source organism: Hanleya hanleyi (assembly GCA_036873755.1). Classification (NCBI taxonomy): domain Eukaryota; kingdom Metazoa; phylum Mollusca; class Polyplacophora; order Lepidopleurida; family Hanleyidae; genus Hanleya; species Hanleya hanleyi. The sequence goes on along the minus strand of JAVTVY010020012.1, from coordinate 8,941 downwards.
ACCACGTTTTGGACATCAGACGGAGTCGCGGGAGTAAAATCAAAATCATCAATTGTCGGGGGCCGAGATATTCGCTAAATTTGGGAACTCCGCTAGGAATTTTAGAATCCAAGTTAGATGCCACGGTGCTGAAGTACTTATTAAATTCATTAGCAATGATACGGCTGTCTATTACTTCGATTCCATCAACTATAAATGATTTAGATAATGCGCTTTTCTTCCGATTCATCAGCTGGTTTAAAATATTCCAGGTCCCCTTGATATCCTGGTTACATTGGTTAAATTTAGTTTCAAAGTAATTCTTTTTAGAGAGACAGATACTGTGATTCAGATTGTTACATCCTTTCAAGAAACTCTCTAAGTCAACCTCTGAATAGTATCCATTTTGTATTCATGCTCTAGAGCAGGAAATCTCTGTGAAAATGACATATGAACATATATAAGAATAGCAGAAAATATTTAACCTCACTAATATAGACCGGGTGAAACAAAATCTAGCCAAAATAGTTGACCAAACCATCTGCAGTTGCTGAATAACTTGAGGACTTGTTTCTTCTGCTCTTCCTTTCAAAGCCCAAATCAGTTAAATAAACAACCAGTCACCCTGGCAACGGTACCAAATGTGCTCAAGTTTTTCCTCACTACAATACAGGACCATTAGTCCCGTAGGGACTAAATCGCCCCGTAAAAAGAACTATCTTCTGATGTGGAGAAATAACAAATAGTCTTCTTAACTTTCTATACATCATTATATTCCGACTGCAGTTTCGAACTTTACGTTCTTTTTCAAGGAATATTGTACAGTTGCAATGACGTGGTTTATATACCGTAACGTGTGTACGTTGTCACTAAACAACAAATCCATGGTTACACAAGTTAAAACATGCTAATCTTGGTCATAGACTTTCTATACATTATTAAGCTATACGTTGTACAAGTGAGAAGAAGAAAATGAGCTAGTAAGCTAAATTAAACCACTAGCTGATTCATAGATAATGAAAAGGCTTAAGGCCTGTGGCTGCCATTGGGAGGAGGGCGCATATTTTCAACAAATAGTATTTCTTTGACATCTAACAAAGCCTGAGTAGTATACAATACCCGAATTGAACAAATAGCTCCCCACTGCGCATGCGTGTGACGTCATTAACCTGGGAAAAAGGGTATGTGCGCATGCGTGATGGGGAGCAACGGGGAGCAGAGGTCAGTGAGTGCAAGATGTGGGAGGTGGGTACAAGATGGCCGCCATGTGGGAGGGGGGTACAAGATGGCCGCCATGTGGGAGGTGGGTACAAGATGGCCGCGAGTGTCAGTGAGTGCAAGATGTGGGAGGTGGGTACAAGATGGCCGCCGTGGGTGGTGGGTGGAACGAAAAAAAAAGTTCCGGCAAAAAAAAAAAAAAAATGTATTCATCCGCGGTGATGCGGTTTGGCCGTGGTTTTGGCGGTAATTCGGTCTCGGGAAAAAGCTTCCGCGGAGAAAAAGTAGTCCCTAGATAAAATGGTCCGATTGGGTCGAGTGAGGTATCAAAGTGAAGCTTAGGTGAAGGGGCATCTAATGGGCTAGGTGTGGGGTTGAAATATCGGCATTCTGCGCATGCGCGGTGACCGAAGGGTATGAAAATAGCCTTTTTGGAGCTAGGGGAGCCCCTAGTGTACCGATGGGGTCGAGTGAGGTATCGATGTGAAGCATTCGTGAAGGGGCATCTGATGGGCTGGGTGTGGGGTTGAAATATCGGCATTCTGCGCATGCGCGGTTACCGAAGGGTATGGAAATAGCGGTTTTGGAGCTAGGGGAGGCCCTAATGGGCCAATGGAGTCGTAGGAGGTATCAAAGTGAAGGTGAGGAAAAGGGCTATCTGATGGACTGGGCGTGGGGTTGAAATATCGGCATTCTACCATTGTATACAGGTGCCTTATACCATTGTATACAGGTGCCTTATACCATTGTATACAGGTGCCTTATACCATTGTATACAGGTACATCTGACCATTGTATACATGTGCCTTATACCATGGTATACAGGTGCCTTATACCATTGTATACAGGTGCCTTATAGTACCATTGTATACAGCAGAAATTGTCTTTGTAACGTCTTATTGTGACATCATGGCATTATTGTTGTTTTGTGACACTGTGGAACTGTAAAAATTCCATGAATGGAAAAGAATGATAAAACCCATTAGTGCATAATATTGCTGAAATAATGCCAACAGAAAACTCAGAGTCAATTTAAATATTTATTTGTATTGAGCAAATTACAAGAATTTCGAAGAGAAAAGAGCCGAAATAATGTCTGTCTGTCCTGGAAATCAGCTGATCAGCAATAAATCGACATCTCCGTGACCTTCAAGGAGATTTTGACATTAGGTTTTACCCGCTTTTATCACAAATCATTATAAAGAAATTGTCACACCCGGTGAACTCCTGAAACCCACATCCTACCCTGCTAGTCTGGTGATAATAAAATTTAAAGATCACATGTCCAACACATACTCACATAATGAAAGCAAGAATCGAACTTGCGCACCCCTCGAGATGAAGGATACCGTCCATGTTTCATTTTTTTGAGGTGTACTGAAATGCTCTCTCTAATTTATGCCCCGGTATCTATTTTCACATATAGGTTGAAGATTTATATCGACACTGCTACACACTTTTCGACATGTGTTTTCACTTTCGATGAAAGCACAAAACAGTCTAAAAAATTCACCTACGCTAATATTTTCTGGTGTTTTGTAGAATATAGATTCGCGTTCATTTCTATTTCGTCAAGAAAAAATGTTTTGTAGAATATAGATTCGCGTTCATTTCTATTTCGTCAAGAAAAAATTTTCATCTCGAAAATTGGCAGATTGAAATCTAGCTTACCTGATAAAAGAAGTTTAGTCCAGATGTATACCTATATTTCCATACTCCCGGACGTTTGATGCATATCTGGGGGGCTGTTTTTTTCCTAGGTGGGATATAACACACCATGCATTTGTATGCTAATCGAAATTCAGATATTTCCATCGGTAAATCCGGTGTCCAGTATACCACGTGGATGAAATTCAATTCAATTCAATGTATTGTACAAAACACCTTTACGCACTAAACTATGAAGCTAATGATTTTGGTCAGCGGCACATAGATGTTCCCTGGTTTGGTGTTCACATCCCAGCGGTTTTCTGTTTCTTGGCTTGTCACGCATTTTTTCGAAATTCACAGATATTTCCATCGAAATATCAGCTGAGCTAACGGCCTCAATTGCCTGTTAGCTCTCTTGTTGCTCACGGTGAGCAAACGTTTCAAGAAATTGATTTCAGTTCCCGCATAACGTCTTCTTCAAGTCCATTTTGAATAGTCGAGCGTATGAATCGAGTCAAAATAACATGCAATTCATTTGCCTGTCCGGTAAAACTGGTGAGTTGTTGGCTTGCGTTCGCCGCACACACACACTGAGGATTTGGCCTCGCGAGACGAAAATAGTTTAATATTTTTTTCTCCCGCCTCGCGGTTCAGCCAATGAACTATTAGAAAAGCATATGTGTTTGCATATTAATAAAACCCACGGGCGCCTAAAAAATGAACACATTTCATTACACTGTAGCGAATTGTTGCCATTGCACGTGTCAGTCAGTACGTTTTCATATCCACCTCAAATTGACACGGAGAATTTCATTGCCAGTAAAATTGTAAGTTCATTGCGGAAAGAATTGATATTGCATAAATTCCTGCGGGAAATAGGAAGTACACATATATAAAGAATATTGTCTTCACGTAAAAGTTTGTACATTTCAAAAAAAATTTTTCAAAACAAAACAAAAAAATGTGAAGTAAAACCCGTCCTTCGGATGGGAAATCTTCATACGTCAAGTCAACAAAATTTTATTTTTCAGGTAGTGGGTCGAGTGAGGTATCATATTGAAGCTGACGTGAAATGCTTCACAATGATACCTCACTCGACCCGATTGGACCATTAGGGACGCCTCTAACCTCAAAAAAGATTATTTTGAAGATAATTATCAACATCCGGTGAATGAAGATTTTTTATTTTAGAGGTAGTGGGTCGAGTGAGGTATCAAATTGAAGCTGACGTGAAATGCTTCACAATGATACCTCACTCGACCCGATTGCACCACTAGGGGCTGCCCTAACTCCAATAAAGGCTATTTTGAATTTTCTGCGCATGCGCGAAGTCCAAAGGCTATGAAAATAGCCTTTTTGGGGTTAGAGGCGTCCCTAATGGGCCAATCGGGTCGAGTGAGGTATTAAATTGAAGGTGACGTGAAGGAGCATCTGATAGACTGGGTGTGGGCTTGAATTAGGGTAATTCTGCGCATGCGCGAAGATGATATCAAAAATATGAATCTTCAAAAATAGCCTTTTTGGGGTTAGAGGCGTCCCTAATGGACCAATCGGGTCGAGTGAGGTATCAAATTGAAGGTGACGTGAAGGAGCATCTGATGGACTGGTGTGGGTTGAACTAACAGCATTCTGCGCATGCGCAATCTTCAAAATATCCTTTTTTGGGTTAGAGGCGCCCCTAGTGGTCCAATGGAGACGAGTGAGGTATCAATGTGAAGCAAATCGAGTGAGGTCTTATTTTGAAGCTCTCGTGGAGGAGCACTTGACTACACTAATGGTTCGTCCGTGTTCAATAGTCTGCGCATGCGCAGTCTGGCCGTAGTAGCGAAAGGGGACATTTTGGGTGCTATGTAGGGGTGTGTTTGGGTTAGAGATGAGCTAATCACGGTTCGAATGGGTCGTGTGAGGTGTCAAAGTGAAGCTTGTGTGGGGTAGAGTCAGAATGGTGTGTTTTTGAATGCAAGTCGCGTCAATCTGCGCATGCGCAGTTGGTTGTATTAAGTAAAGTGGCCATTTTCGGGCAGTACATGAAGGTATTTGAGATCGACATGGGCTATTCACGGTTCGAATGCGTCCTGGAAGGTGTCATCTTGTAGTTCTCGGGGTGTACATTCCGATTTTGAGGGATGTTCGCGTCATCGGTGACGTCATCGGTACGAGTAGTAGCGAAAGTGGACATTTTCGGGTAGTACATGAAGGTATTTGGGGTCGAGATGGGCTATTCACGGTTCGAATGCGTCCTGGAAGGTGTCATCTTGTAGTTCTCGGCGTGTACATTCCGATTTGAGGGATGTCCGCGTCATCTGTGACGTCATTGATGACGTCATCGGTACGAGTAGTAGCGAAAGTGGACATTTTGTGGGTGCGTGAGGGTGAGTTTGGTGTAGAGATGCACCATCCTTAGTCCGAATGCGTCGTGTGAGGTGTCATTTTGTAGCTCTCGGGGTGTACATTCCGAATTGAGGCATGTCCGAAGCATCTGTGACGTCATCGATGACGTCATCAGTAGGAGTATTAGCGAAAGTGAGCCTTTTGGGGCAGTGCAGGAAGGTATTTGGTGTAGAGATGGACCATCCGCGTTGCGAATGCGTCGTGTGGGGTGTCATGTTGTAGCTCTCGGAGTATACACCCTGATTTCAGGGATATTTATAGCATCTGTGACGTCATTGGTGACGTCATTAGTACAAGTTGTAGCGAAAGTGGGCATTTTTAGCAGTGAAGGATGTTATTTGGTGTAGAGATGGACCATCCGCTGTCCAAATGGACCGTGTGAGGTGTCATCTTGTAGCAACGCCCACCAACACCATTCTTAATGCTTCAACGCCCTGGTGAAATAGCTCAGAAGCTCTGATATTCCATGGAATTGTCACTAATTCTTCGAAATGCAGTGATGCCCGTCAACGCCCGTCGTTACACCTTAACACTCTAACATAACGCCATGATATAGACCAGAGAGAGAGAACAACAACAACAACAAGGATGACACATGAGAGAACAACAACAACAAGAAGTTTTTTTCATATAGTTTATTTTCCCCAATGTTACATCATACCCACGCTGGGGAGCCGCGTTGGGTATATTTACAATTCAAGAAGATTCTTATCCAATCAGAGGCCACCATTTGCATGTTTCATATTCGTTCCTGTCCGTTAGATGTATTCTTGTCCAATCAGAAGTCTCCATTTCAGAAAGTGCCATCTGAACCGTTTATTCTAATCATCGTCGGGCAGGCCAGGATACCGTTGAGGCAACATATCCTCAGATAGTTGTTTGCGCATTCTGAGTATCTATCAGTGCATGGGTGAATACTTTCATCCGATGGAGGTGGTGGTCAGTTTAACCACGAAGAACGCAACATTGGTCATTATCTCCACTATCCACTTGGTGTTACAATTCAAGAAGACTTGTCCAATCAGAGGCCACCATTTGCATCTGTCATATTCGTTCCTGTCCGTTAGATGTATTCTTGTCCAATCAGAACTCTTCATTTCAGAAAGTTCCATCTTCGGCCATGTTCGCTTTGAACCGTTTATTCTAATCATCATCGGGCAGCCCAGGATACCGTTGAGGCAACATATCCTCAGATAGTTGCTTGTGCATTCTGAGTATCTATCAGTGCCTGGGTGAATACATTCAGCCGATGGGTTGGTTGGTCAGCTTGGTCACGAAGAACGTAACATTGGTTACCCTCTCCACTTTCCACTTGGTGTTGGGGCGTTGTTGTTGGGTCCATTCCAAGGGATCCACGTTGGCCAGGTTCTCCAGCATCGTCTCTAGCGACGCCCGGTTAATGATGGTAAACGGTTGGTCAAATACCCGGATGTTACTGCTCGGGTAAAAGTATCGGACTTGATCTGTCTCCTTATGCTGCAGCACATAACCAAACGCCAGATTTAATTTGAAGGACGTTGCTTGGTCATTGAAGATGGCTTCCACGTAGCTGCCTAGACGGGCGAGGTCGGTCAGTCGAAAATTGTAGATATCTTGAATAGGGCGATGACGGTAGAAACAGTGCCGTATCATGGTCCAATGGCGCCGATAGATGTCACTCACTGGATGGGCGCCCTGTAAGAGATCGCTAGGAACATTTATGGGCTCGTCCAGAAAATGTTCGATGTTATCAGGCGTATGACTCGAAACCGTAACGGTGGGGTCCGGCTGGATATCCAGGCCCTCCTGGACCGTGGGTATAGGCAGGCTCTTCGTCATCGTATCACCAGTGGCGTTCGTCTCTCCGGGTTCATCTTCACTGGGGCTGACCTTCCGCGGCTCCTCTTTAGTGGAAAGTTGTCACCCAAACCGTAGAGACGGGGCATGCATCAAACGTTGGTGCTGTCTAAACCGACTGGGTCGTTTGAAGAGTCGACCACAATCATTACATAGTACCGTTGCACCCGCGTGAAGTACCCTCTCATGACGCAGTAAATGATCCTCCCGATTGAATGACCGTGCGCAGGTTGTACAAGTATACCGAGCATCGTTGTGGGTGGAGGCCTCGTGGCGTCGTAAATTATTTAGACGAGTAAACAGCTTCTGGCAAGTTGTGCAAGTGAACATCTTGGTGGTTGACAGAGTGTCTGATGAAACGTCCAGGCCGCTTCCCTTTTATAGCACGCTAGCTGGTGATCTATTTTTAGCACACTCAGTTCAACTATCCCCAAGTCGAGGGCCGAGCCGTGACATCTTCGGTAACATCCGTGTATCTTCGGTCACCTCCGTACCGTCAACGATCAACATGTAGACATATAGAGTATGTACGGCATGTTATGGTATTCATCAGTGCATGAGTGACGCATTCAGCCGATGGGAGTGGTCGGTCAGCTTGGTAACGAAAAACGTAACATTGGTCACACTCTCCACTATCCACTTGGTGTTGGGGCGTAGTTGTTGGGCCCATTCCAAGGGATCCACGGTGTCCAGTTTCTCCAGCATCGTCTCTAGCGACACTCGGTTAATGATGGTAAACGGTTGGTCAAATACCCGGATGTTACTGTTCGGGTAAAAATATCGGACTTGGCCTGTCTCTTTATGCTGCAGCACATAACCAAACACCAGATTCAATTTGAAGGCCGTAGTTTGATCTTTGAAGATGGCTTCTACGTAGCTACGTAGACGGGTGAGGTCGGTCAGTCGGAAATTGTAGATATCTTGAATAGGGCGATGACGGTAGAAACAGTGCCGGATCATGGGCCAATGGCGCCGATAAATGTCACTCACTGGATGGTCTTCGTGTAACAGATCGCTGGGAACATTTATGGCTTCGTCCACGAAGTGTACTTTGCCCTCCACGTCGTACAAAATCTGGCCCAAGGTCTTGTCGTCGGAATTTGACTGTTGAATTAGGGCGACATCATCATCATCGGCCCTCGTGCGATGGGTGGGAGTTCCCCCTGTTTCGATATTGATGCCTACAGGCTCTTCTATCTGCAAACGTGGCTGCGGAACAGGGTGTCGTGTGCGTTGGTGTCGCAGCAACTGACTGGTCAGTTTGAAAAGCCGACCACATTCTTCGCATGGACGCTTGGGTACTTCATGGCGTGCACGTGTGTGGCGCTGTAAATGATCCGGGCGCTGAAACGACAGTGTACATATCGTACAGTTATACCGGGCGGTTCCTTCGTGCTTGGTAGCCTCATGGCGGCGCAAGTCATGCAGACGAGTGAATGATTTCGAGCACGTAGTACAAGTGAACATCTTGGTGGTTGACAGAGTGTCTGATGAAACGGCCAGACCGCTTCCCTTTTTATAGCACGCTAGCTGATATCATGTTCGGGCACTTCCGTGTCTCTTATCAAAATACTCGCTTCTGATTGGACGAGAGCTCTGTGACGGATTTTAAATACTCGCTTCTGTTTGGTGTACGTCGCTAAAGGTCACCGGAACTGACCTTTGACCCCGGCGCGCGCTTACGTGACCGGAACTGACCTTTGACCCCGGCGCGCAAAGGTTTCCACCGCGGTGGAAACCTTTACACTGCGCGCGCGCGCGCGCCGCGCGCGCCGGGGGAACCCCGGCGCGCAGTGTAAAGGTTTCCACCGCGGTGGAAACCTTTGCGCGCCGGGGTCAAAGGTCAGTTCCGGTCACGTAAGCGCGC